>JAYMFT010387577.1:0-19969 GCA_038088735.1 Panulirus argus | reverse complement strand
ATAGATATATATATATATATATATATATATATATATATATATATATATATATATATATATATATATATATATTAATGCAGGTTGTCGCTACGTGATGGTCGTATTAACACAGGCTTTCACTACGTGGTTGTATTTTTTGCAGGTTTTCGCTACGTAGTAGTTGTATTAATGCAGGTTTTCGCTACATAGTGGTTATATTAAGACAGGTTTTTGCTACGAGGTGGTTGTAATAAGGCAGATTTTTGCTACGTGGCGGCTGAATTAAGGCATGTTTTCGCTATGTGGTGGTTGTATCAATGCAGGTTTTCGCTACATGGTGGCAGCATTCAGGCAGGTTGTCGCTACGTGGTGGTTGTATTAAACCAGGTATTCGCAACGTGATGGTTGTATTAAGGCAGGTTGTCGTTGGGTGGTAGTTGTATTTCAGAAGGTGTTAATTATGTGGTGGTTCTATTAAGGCAGGTTATCACTACATGGTAATTGTACTAATCCAAGTTTTCGCTACATTGAGGCTGCATTAAGGCAGGCTTTCGCTACATGGTGGTTGTATTAAGGCAGTTGTCGTTACGTGGTGGTTCTATTTCAGAAGGTGTTAGTTACGTGGTGGTTCTATTAAGGCAGGTAATCGCTACGTGGTAGTTGTATTAATGCAGGTTTTCGCTGCGTGGTGGTTGTAATAAAGCAGGTTTTTGCTACGTGGTGGTTGTATTAAGGTAGGTTTTCGAGACGTGGTGGTTGTGTTAAGGCAGGTTATCGCTAGGTGTTGGTTGTAATAAGGCAGGTTTTTGCTACGTAGTGTTTATATTACGGCAATTTGTCGCTACGTGGTTGTTATATTAAGGCAGGTTTTCGCTACGTGGTATTTGTATTAAGGTAGGTTCTAGCTGGGTGGTAGTTGTATTAATGGAGGTTTTCGTTACGTGATGGTTGGAACATGACTGGTTTTCGCTCTGTGGTGTTGTATTAAGGCAGGTTTTCGCTACGTGGTGGTTGTATTAAGGCATGTTCTCGCTACGTGGTATTTGCATTAAGGCAGGTTTTATCTACGTGTTGGTTGTATTAAGGGAGGTTTTCGCTACGTAGCTGCTGCATTAAGGCAGGTTCTCGCAACGTGGTGGTTGTACTATGGCAGGTTTTCGCTACGTAGTGGTTGTATTAAGGCAGATTTTCTCCACATGGTGGTTGTATTGATTCAGGTTTTCGCTACTTGGTGGCTGCATTAAGGCAGATCTTCACTACGTGGTGGTTGTATTACGGCAGGCTTTCGCTTAGTGGTGGTTTTACTTATGCAGGTTTTCGCTAGGTGGTGATCATATCAAAGCAGGCTATTGCTACGTGGTGGTTGTATTAAGGCAGGTTTTCGCTACGTGGTGGCTGTATTAAGGCAGGTTATCGCTACGTGGCGGCTGTATTAAAGCAGGTTTTCTCTACTTAGTTGTTGCATTGAGGCAGGTTTTAGCTACGTGGTGGTTGTAATACTTTATTTTTTCGCCTCGTTTTGGTTGCATTAAAGCAGTTTTTCACTCTGTGTTGGTTGTATTAAGGCAGTTTTTTTCGCTACGTGGTGGTTGTATTAAGGCAGGTTTATGCTATGTGGTGGTTGTATTCCGTAAGGTGGTAGTTCCATGATGGTTGTATTAAGGCAGGTTCTCGCTACGTGGTGGTTGTATTGAGACAGGTTATCGCTACGTGGTGGTTGTATTGAGGCAGGTTATCGCTACGTGGTGGTTGTACTGAGGCAGATTTTCGCTACGTGGTGGTTGCATTAAGGCAGGTTATCGCTACGTGGCGGCTGTATTAAAGCAGGTTTTCGCTACTTAGTTGTTGTATTAAGGCAGGTTTTAGCTACGTGGTGGTTGTAATACTTTACTTTTTCGCCTCGTTTTGGTTGTATTAAAGCAGTTTTTCACTCTGTGTTGGTTGTATTAAGGCAGTTTTTCGCTACGTGGTGGTTGCATTAAAGCAGGTTTATGCTATGTGGTGGTTGTATTCCGTAAGGTGTTAGTTACATGGTGGTTGTATTAAGGCAGGTTCTCGCTACGTGGTGGTTGTATTGAGGCAGGTTATCGTTACGTGATGGTTGTATTGAGGCAGGTTATCGTTACGTGGTGGTTGTACTGAGGCAGGTTATCGTTACGTGGTGGTTGTATTGAGGCAGGTTATCGTTACGTGGTGGTTGTATTGAGGCAGGTTATCGCTACGTGGTGGTTATATTGAGGCAGGTTATCGCTACGTGGTGGTTGTATTGAGGCAGATTTTCGCTACGTGGTTGGTTGCATTGATGCAGGTTTCCGCTACGTGGTGGCTGCGTTAAGGCAGGTCTTCGCCACGTGGTGGTTGTATTACGGCAGGCTTTCGCTAAGTGGTGGTTGTATTTATGCAGGTTTTCGCTAAGTGCTGGTTGTATTAAGGAAGGTTATCGCTACGCAGTGGTCGTAATAAGGCAGGTTTTCGTTACATCGTGGCTGTATTAATGCAGGTTTTCGCTACTTGGTTGTTGTATTAAGGTAGATTTTAGTTACGTGGTGGTTGTAATAATTTAGGTTTTCGCTACGTGGTGGTTGTATTGAGGCAGGTTTTCTCTACATGGTGGTTGTATTGAGGCAGGTTTTCGCTACGTGGTCGTTATAATAAAGCAGTTTATCGCTACATGTTGGTTGTAATAAAGCAGGTGTTTGCTAAGTGGTTGCTGCACTAAAACGGGTTTTCACTGTGTGGTGGTCGTATTAAGGCATGTTTATGATATGTGGTGGTTGTATTTTGGAAGGTACTAGTTACGAGGTGGTTGAATTATTGCTGGTTTTCACTACGTGGTGGCTGCATTAAGGCAGGTTCACGCTACGTGGTGGCTGCATTAAAGCAGGTTCACGCTACGTTTTGGTTATATTAAGTCAGTTTGTCGCTACGTGGTGGTTGTATTAAGGCAGGTTTATGCTATGTGGTGGTTGTATTCCGTAAGGTGGTAGTTCCATGGTGGTTGCATTAAGGCAGGTTTTCACTACGTGGTGGCTGCATTAAGGCAGGTTCTCGCTACGTGATGGTTGTATTAAAGCAGGTTTTCAGCTACGTGATGGTTCTATTAAGGCAGGTTTTCGCTACGTGCTGGTTGTATTAAGGAAGGTTATCGCTACGCAGTGGGTGTAATATGGCAGGGTTTCGCTACATGGTGGCTGTATTAAGGCAGGATTTCGCTACTTGGTTGTTGTATTAAGGCAAGTTTTAGCTGCGTGATGGTTGTAATAATTTAGGTTTTTGCTACGTGGTGGCTGAATTGAGGCAGGTTTTCGCTTCGTTTTGGTTGTATTAAGTCAGTTTTTCGCTACGAGGTGGATGTATTAAGGCAGGTTTTCGCAACGTCGTGGTTGTATTACGGCAGGTTTTCGCTACGTGGTGTTTGTAATATGATAGGTTTTTGCTACGAAGTGGTTGTATTAAGGCAGGTTTATACTGTTTGGTGGTTGTATTTTGGAAGGAGTTAGTTACATGGTGGTTGTATTGAGGCAGGTAATCGCTACGTGGTCGTTATAATATAACAGTTTATCGCTACGTGGTTGTTATATTAAGGTAGGTTTTCGCTACGTGGTATTTGTATTAAGGTAGGTTCTAGCTAGTTGGTGGTTGTATTAATGCAGGTTTTCGTTACGTGGCTGCTGCATCAAGGCAGGTTTTCGCTACGTGGTGGTTGTATTAAAGCAGGTTTTCCCTATGTAGAGGTTGTATTAATGCAGGTTTTCACTACGTGGTATTTGTATTAAGGCAGGTTTTATCCACATGTTGGTTGTATTAAGGGAGGTTTTCGATACGTGGTGGTTGTATTAAGGCAGGTTTCTCGCTACGTGGTGGTTGTATCAAGTCAGGTTCTCTCTACGTGGTGGTTGTATTGATTCAGGTTTCCGCTACGTGGTGGCTGCATTAAGGCAGGTTTTCGCTACGTGGTGGTTGTATTACGGCAGGCTTTCGTTAAGTGGTGGTTGTATTTATGCAGGTTTTCGCTACGTGGTGGTTACATTAAGGCAGGTCATTGCTACGTGGTGGTTGTATTAAGGTAAGTTTTCGAGACGTGTAGGTTTTAGTAAGACAGGTTATTGCTACGCAGTGGTTGTAATAAGGTAGGTTTTTGCTACGTGGTGGCTGTATTAGGGCAGGTTTTCGCTACTTGGTTGTATTAAGGCAGGTTTTAGCTACGTGGTGGTTGTAATGATTTTGGGTTTCGCTACGTGGTGGCTGCATTAAGGCAGGTTTTCGCTACGTGATAGTTGTATTTATGCAGGTTTTCGCTACGTTTTGGTTGTATTAAGGCAGGTTTTTGCTACGTGTTGGTTGTATTAAGGCAGGTTTTCGCTGCGTTTTGGTTGTATTAAGGCAGGTTTTAGCTACGTGGTGGTTGTATCAAGGCAGGTTTTCGCTACATGGTGGTTGTATTAAAGCAGGTTTTAGCTACGTGGTGGTTGTATTGAGGCAGGTTTTCGCTACGTGTTGGCTGCATTAAGGCAAGTTTTCGCTACGTGTTGGCTGCATTAAGGTAGGTTTTCGCTACGTGGTGGTTGTATTCGGAAATTTTTTTTTCTTTCTCCAGTAGGTTCAGTTACCGACAGTACTAATTGCCGAAGGGCGGGTTTCAAATCGTGGTGTCACTACAATCGCTCGTTATACCGGGATGTTGTTGGACCCGTACGTGTCTGGCTTGGAGCAAGACTTTTCTGATGTGTCTAGCACGACACAGTGACTTTTGTTTAACGCATTTACAGTAATCTTTTCCCGAGTGCTTGCGTCTCTTGGCTATTTCTTTTCTGTTTTCTCGACGCGGGCATAAAGAGAAATGGGTTTTCAATTTTCTTCTTTTTTTCCTTGATTGGGTATTTACAGGTTTTCCTCAAGAAACAATTTCTTTCGTTTGGTCTGTGAACAGTCGAGAGCTTTGTTAACCGCCAGTGTTCCTGAGACTGAGTATCGTGAAGTGTGGGTTTGTTGGGTTAGGCGTTTGTTGGTTTGATGTTTTCCTGGTGTGGGTTTCGCTAGAGGCGAGAGTAGGTGGGCAGACTTTGCAGTGGATGTCGTTTGTGACACGCACGTCTCGTTTGTGATCATTGTTTGTGGACGCGAGTTTTTTTCGTTAAACATGGTTGTTGACAGATTGCGTTTGAAGAAATGTTTGTTACACGCAGGATTGGGCTCACTGAAATGACTTTGTACCACCTAAGGACCGCCTTCCCCTTTGCTAAGCTTTCCATCTTTACTGACACTGCTATATCTTTACTGACACTGCTACCAGCGGTGAAATATTTACAGGTTGATGTAACGTATCAAAACACACTGTTCACATACACATGCTTATGCAGACCAATGCCACTTACCGATAAGAAATGCGATTTAGATCAACAGGATACTATCGCTTCTTTATGGAAGATCAGATAACATTCCAGGAATAGTTTAAGGAGAAGCTATTTCCTGGAACATCGGAATGTTTATCATTTCAGAAGGAAATAATAATAAATAAGAAAATAACGTTGCTGCATCCACCATTTCTGAAGAATCATGAGCATAATCGATAACCAAATAAAATTTTCTTGCTGAATTTTCTTATCTTCGAATATTTTCCAATAACTGTGCTGAAAATTTCGGCTTCACTGGAAATACAAGTAACTAATATCTATCTAATACATACATATATTTGGAAAATGCTTACAAATAGCATAAGGCAGACTTGTACTGGATTTTCCTCAACCGTCTTCCCACCCACCTCATCTGAACTATTCTAAGGCGATGCAGAATAAAAAGAAAATGAAATAAACGATGAGACAAAACGAAAACGGTGGAAGAGTATGTAACTCTGGTATCAAGGTTTGCTCTTGGACAAGTAGAGCCGGGTTAAGAGTGTCAACACGTGACCTGGTAATTAAATCCAAACACTTGAAATGTTTAATGGAAGGTTTCCAGGTTGAGACGCTCTATGAGAGGCTCTTAGGCAGGTCCGTGAGAGGTGACTGATACACCACAACACATCCTTATGAGCAGCCCTCGTTATTAAACCACAGGCAGGTTTATTTGATGCCCTTCCTAAAGGGTTTGCAAAGCCAGGATGAGGTTCCTGCGTTTATGGCTGTGTTTGGTCCTGCAGAAGCTCTCTTGGGGTATAAAGAGCACTTTTCTGTCTGAGAAGAGAGGTACACACACGCACACACACAACATATATCCAGGTCAACAAGCCGACAGTTTCTCAGTGAGTTACAACCCACTGCTATCATTCTTATCCCTAACTTACCCTTTCAGGGTTCCGTCTTTACTGAGCCTTCCACAGGCAGATATTACAAGCTCCATAAACCCATGGCAGTTTGTATAATGCAAATCTCCTCTACCACCTACTGCTTCATCGACAACACAGACTTTCATCTATCATAGCATCTAGTCTAGATATATATATCATACATGAGCCATGATTAAGGCATTAGCGGCCGTGCCGTCTCAGTTAAAAAATAATCAAATTCTGTCTGCGGAGTAATATCACACCATGGGACTCAAACTTCCCACGTGAGCACCGTCAGGCTGTGCGTTTCTGATTGGCCGTCTACATCTCGCAGTCCATTGCCTGTGGCGTCCCACACACCATAAAAAGGTGGATCCCTTGTGTCTTTTCCACATAAATAATCCCCTGACGAATGCACTTGCTCGTTGGCAATAAGCTGACGACTCAGCCAATGGTGTTAGCGTCAACAAGAGTTCTGACGCCACATTGCCTTCCACAACATCCATAACAACCTTCAGCAGTCGACCGACGCCAGTCGCATCACCATCAGCCATAACAAGACCGTAGTCATGACCATCCAACCATATTCCACCCCTTACGTCTCACTAGGCCCCAGCCCCTCTAGACCGTTCAGCCCACTGGGATTCTTGGTGTCACTTTCGACGACAAACTAAGGTGAAAGGAAAACGTCATTATCATCAAATCCTGCAACATTCGTCACTACATTCCTCGTCGACTCAAAACTCTTGGCTTCCTTCCTCCTGAGCTCAAGAACACCTGCACAACTTTAATTTTTCTCAATCTCACGTATGCCTTCCCCACCAGGTCTTCCTCCTCATCATCTGACAACAAGACTTACGATAAGTGGTAAGGAAGGATCATGTACAATCATCCTCGATCCATCTCACACCATCTATCGCGAGGTGGTCAGCACTTGTCCTCCTTAATCTATTCAACCATCAACCGGACCTCATCCAACAATTTGCACAGAAGCTCCTGCACCGGCCACGCCACCGTCATCTCCTGCCAACTTAGATCCCTCGTCCCCGAGTTGCAATTCGGTACAACAAAAGCAATGAATTCATCTGAGCTCATACAGATTGTTAACACAGTCCCTTCCCAATTATTGTGAATCTCCATAATCAGTAGACTGCCATCCCTATTCTTGTGTGAAGACAGTGTTAAAAATCTCCCATCCTGCTTTTACATCGTGCGTGTGTTTTCAACCTCTGGCTACATACAGTGTAATAAACATTTTATGATTATCATCATTCTAGTATTACATGCACAAAACAAACTAATATGTAACGATAAACTTGTTCTACTCGACTGGGCTAACTGCTTATGTTGCTTGCTCTGTGTAAAGAGGAACACAACACCATCTTAGCACTGACAGTAGCACCATCAATGGACACCTGACACAAAAATCATTTTGTCTGTCTTTCTGCACCTGAGCATCGGCTCCCGTCATGTAGCATGATAGATTTTCTGCATATTCTCATTCAGACTTTTAGTTTGTGGATTTCAAGACCGTTTTCTCTGTATCACTGTCCACATATGGGACACCAGCTATATTCGTGATCTTTGGAGGTGGTCCCTGATTGCGAGCAGTGCCGAAGCGACAGACATGGATGAGGTGGGCTTACCCAACCTGGCCGTCTCTCCAGCACAACGCGCCAACGAGAACATCATCAGTTCTATTCATCCTGAACTGAAAATCGACTTCTAAATCAAAATTTTTTTCTTCTGATTGCACCTAAATATGTAGTATTAATTTTACTACCAGGTAACAAAATAAACCGTTATTAGAATCTGTAAGTTATAACTTTTTACCCTTACCTTCACTTCAGATGGTTAACAAAACATTTTTCAATACCAAAAGTAACGGCAAAATTTTCAGAAATCCTAACCGTAAATAAACAAGAAGTCATTATTCTATACATTTTTCAGTAAATTCATCACCTGCAGCGCTAACCTATCACCATAATACCATTGTGTGTCATCATCTGGTCCGATTATGTTTACGTAATGTTGCCGTTGTATCGGATGAAGTATCTAAACCCAAATACAAAACAAAATACAGACAGAATACCTACAGCAGACAGTGACGTAAAATCCAGAGTGTAGTTTAAGGTTGATCCAAAGTGAACTAAGACGAGGATTGCCAAGCGGGACCCCCACGCCCTGTTGCGCTGATCTTCCTGACGAATGATGCGTTCAGAGTTTGTGTTTATGTGGCAGGAATGGAACTGTTGGTCACGGAATCAGCGGCAGAGAATGATTTTGCCAGCGAGTGAGTGGCATTGGGAACTGCTCGGAGAAAACGATAATGATGAGAGAGGCGCTGGCAGAACACGATACCGGCAAACGAGGCAGGGAAGGAGGTCAGAGGTGGGGAAGGTGTTGGCAGAAAAGCCGGGAGGGAGAACGACCATAATTCCCAGGAATCGTAAAAGATACAAAACAGAAATGTAAACTATTGTAGCACATAAAACTTTAGGCTCGCTAAAAATAAAAATAATTGTTTAAAGAAGAAAATTTAGGTATAAATGTGTCTTCTTCTCTTAATACCCGAAATGTATAAATTCTTGAGGAATATATGATATATCAAAAAAAAATATGGGAAAAATATTCGTTGATACCCATCACAATCTTCAAAGAGGAACAATCTAATGTTCCGGCAGTAGTGAAGTGTCATTTCTTGCAGCGCAAGTGTTTGGCCAGACTTTTAACTATTTCCAGTAATAAGTTCCACCTGCTTGGACATCACACTGAGTGTACGAGGACGTAACACATTCAACACGAAACACTTGAGGTCGTTACACAGTTTCTTTTTTCATGTCACAGGTCCCAGTCACGCAGAAAAGTCCTCATGGTAACAAAGCCTTCAATGAAAGAGTAGAAAAAAAAAGGAAATTGAAGAAAAAAGGAAAATATATAAGAGTAATCCAAGAGACATTTGGTGGGAGTCAAATCATAACTTGTAAGAGACTCAGGTTTTGCTTGTTAAGAAGGAATGTAGTTCCACTGCTTACCGGTGTACGGAAAGGGACAGGCATTACAACTGTCTGCTCTTCAGTTTCCGACGGCCACACTGTAGTCGTGTGAGGCACTGGCCTCCTGAACGCTGCCTGATCTAGCGAACACCAGAGACACAAACAACCAGCTCTCGGGACCAGACACCGAAGTAGCATTCATAAAGGAGGGATAATTAGCACCAACAGCGTTGCGCACGGCAAGTGGATTTGGGTCTGAGGTCAGTCTGGAAAGAATTAAGTCGGACTGATTTGATTCCACTGTGGGGAATAAATGCAGAAAACTTTACCCGCCTTAGATATGAGAGCGATTCCCCATACAAGAATGATTTCATTTTTTTGTATAACGGGAATAAATGCTCAGATCACAATATCTGGTATCTGAAAAATGACTCCCACTTGTTTAGAAACATGCTTAGATATCCGAACACTGAAGTTTCAAAGATACATGAGATTTTATGGTGATATCACACACGCGTACCGTGGTGGGTGGCTGAATTAAAGAACCATAAAAAGATATGTGCAAGAAAAACAGGGAGACACTGGGTAATAAACAGCTAAACTCACCCAAACCTTAGCGCAGAAAAGTAACTGTAACGAGACGCTACAAATGAACAGGGTAATTTATTGAAGAAATGTATCTTTTATAGATAGGCAGAAAAGGGCGGGACACAGGGGAGTATAGAATCAAAAGTTGTTACAACCAATTAACGAGAAGTATTAACACCGATCATTGACTAATGACGTCAGACTGTAGCACCAGTTACTGCCTAATGACAAGACACTGTAGCGTGTGAGTGGCCACAAATACCACACAAGGCTGCAATCGGCTTGGTAAAACTGCTCCTTAAGTCTCAATGTAACTGTCATCTTCCTACGAGTTTCTTAGACTGTTTCTGTAAGTGTTTAGTATATTCCGACAGCTGGGTACTTAGAACAAAGAATAAACATATATTATGATGCGCATAACTTACAAATTATACAGTACAGTTATTATATCATCTATGAATTTGCCAGACGCTTTCTGAATTATTGTATTCAACGGTCTCACCAAACCAGCCGAGGAAGATATGCATTTATGAATCATAATTCTCGTCAACATATGTTCCCTCTGAAGTGAGATTCCAAGTTGCTCATCTCGTCTCTTCCCATCAACCCTGAATATTGCCAGCCATTTGCACAACATAACTTTCCAAATCCTCTAGTTACGTCGTCTCGTGTGTGAACCGAACAAAGTTTTGGTCGCAAACATCAGACAAAGGAAATTCGTCGTAGATCATTAACCAAATATTTATAGTGTTGAATACGTCATGACCCCATCTTCCCGCCTCTCCTGCCACTATCTACCTTCCCCTGCCGTCCTACCCCAGCGAGGTTCCCATCTTACCTCCAGGAAACGCCCCCGATCATCCAACATTGTTAAGAGTTGGCAAATGTTGCTCGGTCATGTGAGGTTAGCTTATTGAAAGCGTTCTCAGAAATGTGATCCGCGTCTCAAGCTCCATGTGCGGCGTTCGTGACAGACGGCTCTTGTCCGTCAAACCTTTGTACAACACCTCGACGAACCAAAGCTGGTGCGTTGGATGTGCAGGCGACCAACGGGACTCCCGAGACCCATCGAAAAAGAGAAGAAAACGAAAAAGAACAACATAGATTTAGGACGCGTACTGACGCTTCCTAACAGAAGACACAAGCGCTTAACACATCTAGTGAAGAAATTCAGAACAGTTATAGTATAGTCAAGATCCACGAAGACAATATCCAACAGAAAAGAACACTAATTCTTATGCGTGGTTGTGATCTACAGGGTGGAAGGATCAATCCATGGGGAGGAAGAGTCGTGGTTATGATCCATATGGCGGAGTACATGTGATTATGATCCACAGAGAGAATGGTTGGGGTTATCATCCATAGGGCCGAAAGGTCGTTCTCATGATCCATAAGACAAAGGATCGTGGTTATCATCCATAAGCCGGTAGGGTTGTGGTTGATAGCCAGAGACCGAGAGAGGCGTGGTTATGATCCATAGACCGGTAAGGTCATGATTACACTGAGAGTTGGTTATATTCCCTGAGGAGGAGAGGGGCGGGATTATGATCCACAGGGATGCGGGGGCTGGGTTATATGATCCACAGGGAGAAGGGACGGGATTATGATCAACAGTGATGAGGGGAATGGGTTATGATCCACAGGGATGAGGGGACGGGATTATGATCCACAGGGGTGAGGGAAGGGATTATGATTCACAGGGATGAGGGGAAGGAATTATGATACACAGGGATAAGAGGCAGGAATATGATCCACAGGGATGAGAGGAAGGGGTTATAATCCAATGGGATGAGCGGACAGGATTATGATCCAAAAGAAGAAGGGGCGGGGTTATGATCCACTAGGATGAGGGGATGGGATTATGATCCACAGGAATGAGGGGCGGGGTTATCATCCACAGGGATGAGAGGACGGGTTTATGATCCACAAGAAGAAAGGCCGGGGTTATGATCCACAGGGGTGAGGGGTTGTGATTCACTGGGTAAGGGGACGGGATTATGATCCACAGGAAGAAGGGCCGGGTTATGATCCACAGGGATAAGAGGACAGGATTATGATCCACTGGGATGAGGGGACGGAATTATGATCCACAGTGATGAGGGAAAGGATTATGATCCACAGGAAGAAGGGGCAGGGTTATAATCCACGAGGATAAGGGGATGGGGTTGTGATCCACTAGGAAAAGGGAACGGAAATATGATCCACAGGGATGAGATGACGGGATTATGATCCACAGTGATGAGGGGAGGGATTATGATCCACAGGAAGAAGGGGCGGGATTATGATCCACAGGGATGAGGGGAAGGGATTACGATCCACAGGAAGAAGGGAATGGGTTATGATGCACTGGGATTATGATCCACAGGAATGAGGGGAAGGGGTTATCATCCACAGGAAGAAGATGCGGGATTATGATCCACTGGGACGAGAGGAGGGGATTATGATCCACAAGGAGAAAGGGTGGGATTATAATCCACTGGGATGATGGGACGGGGTTATAATCCACTGGGTTGAGGGGACGGGATTATGATCTAGGGGGACGAGGAGACGGGATTATGATCCACAGGGATGAGGGAAGGGAATTATGATCCACAGGAAGAAGGGGCGAGGTTATGACCCACTGGAATGAAAGAAGGGGATGATGATCCACCGTGAGAAGGGGTGGGATTATTATCCACTAGGATGAGGGGACGGGTTTATGATCCATATGGATTAAGGGACAGGATTATGATCCACAGGGATGTGGGGAAGAGATTATGATCCACAGGAAGAAGGTGCGGGGTTATGATCCACTAGGATGAGAGGAGGGGATGATGATCCACAGGGAGAGGGGGTAGGGATATAATCCACTGGGATGAGGGGACGGAGATATGATCCACTGGTATGAGGGGACGGGATTACGATCCACTGGGATGAGGGGACTGGGTTATGATACACTAAGATGAGAAGACGGGATAATGATCCACAGGGATGAGGGAAAGGGATTATGATCCACAGGGATGAGGGGAAGGGATTATAATCCACAGGAAGAAGGGGAGCGGTTATGATCCACTGGGATGAGAGGAGGGGATTATGATCCACAGGGAGAAGGGGTGGGACTATAATCCACTGGGAAGAGGAGACGGGGTTATGATCCATATGGATGAGGGGACGGGGTTATGATCCAGAGGGATGAGGGAAAGGATTATGATCCACAGGGAGATGGTGTGGGGTTATGATCCACTGGGATGAGAAAAGGGGATTATGATCCACAGGGAGAATGGGTGGGATTATAATCCACTGGGATGAGGGGACGAGTTTATGATCCACTGGTACAAGGGGACGGGATTATACTTCACTAGGATGAGGGGACGGGCTTATGATCCACTGGGATGAAGGAACGGGATAATGATCCACAGGGATAAGGAAACGGGATTATGATCCGCAGGGGTGAGGGGAAGGGATTATGATCCACAGGAAGAAGTGGCAGGTTTATGATCTACTGGGATGAGGGGAGGGGATTATGATCCACAGGGAGAATGGGTGAGATTATAATCCACTGGGATGAGGGGACGGGATTATGATCCAGAGTGAAGAGGGGACGGGATTATGATTCACAGGGATGAGAGGAAGGGATTATGATTTACAGGAAGAAGGGGTGGGGCTATGATCCACTAGGATGAGAGGAGGGGATGATAATCCACAAGGAGAAGGGGTGATATTATAATCCACTGGGATGAGGGGACGGGATTATAATCCACGGGGATGAAGGAACGGGGTTATGATCCACTGGGATGATGGGACGGAATTATGATCTACAGGGATGAGGGGACGGTATTATGATCCACAGGATGAGGGGAAAGGATTATGATCCACAGGAAGAAGTTGCAGGTTTATGATCCACTGGGATGAGAGGAGGGGATTATGATCCACAGGGAGAAGGGGTGATATTATAATCCACTGGGATGAGGGGACGGGATTATGATCCACAGGGATGAGGAGATGGGATTATGATGCACAGGAAGAAGAGGTGGGGTTATGATCCACAGGGATGAGAGGACGGAATTATGATCCACAGGTTTGAGGTGACGGGTTTATGATCCAGAGGAATGACGGGATGGGATTATGATCCACTGGGATGAGGGGAAAGGATTTTGATCCACAGGGAGAAGGTGCGGGGTTATGATCAACTGGGATGAGAGGACGGGGACTATGATCCACAGGGTGTAGGGGTGGGATTATAATCCACTGGGATGAGGGGATGGCATTATGATCCACAAGAAGAAGTTGCAGGTTTATGATCCACTGGGATGAGAGGAGGAGATTATGATCCACAGGGAGAAGGGGTGGGATTATAATCCACTGGGATGAGGGGACGGGATTATGATCCACAGGAAGAGGGAGTGGGGTTATAATCCACGGGGATAAGGGGACGGGGCTATGATCCTCTGGGATGAGGGGACGGGATTATGATTCACAGGGAAAAGGGATGGGATTATGATCCACTGGGATGAGGGGACGGGATTAAGATTCACAGGGAAGAGGGGACAGGGTTATGATCCACTGGGATAAGGGAACGCTGTAATAATCCATTGGGATGAGTGGACGGGATTATGATCCACAGTGATGAGGGGAAGGGATTATAGTCAGCAGGAAGAAGGGGCGGGGTTATGATCCACAGGGATGAAGAGACGGGTTTATGATCCATTGGGATGAGGGGACGGGATTATGATCCACAGTGATGAGGGTAAGGGATTATGATCCAGAGGAAGAAGGGGTGTGGTTAGGATCCGCAGGGATGAAGGGACGGGATTATGATCCACAGGGATGAAGGGAAGGGATTATGATCCACCGGAAGAAGGAGCGGGGTTATGATCCAGAGGGATGAGGGGGCGGGATTACGATCCACAGAAAAAATGGACAGGGTTATGATCCACTGGGATGAGAGGAGAGGATTATGATCCACTGGGAGAAAGGGTAAGATTATAGTCCATTAGGATGCGGGGACGGGGTTTTGATCCACTGGGATGAGGGGACGGGGTTTCGATCCACTGGGATGAAGGGACGGGACTATAATCCACTGAGATGAAGGGACGGGGTTATGATCCAATGGGATGAGGAGATGAGATAATGATCCACAGGGATGAGAGGACGGGATTATGATCCACAAAGAAGAGAGGAAGGGATTATGATCCACAGGAAGAAATGGCGGGGTTATGATCCACTCCGATGAAAGGGGATTTTGATCCACAGGGAAATGGGGTGGGATTATAATCCACTAGGATGAGGGGACAGGATTATGACCCACAGTGATGAGGGGATTGGATTATGATACACATAGATGAAGGGAATGGATTATGATCCACTGGGATGAAAAGTTGGGCTTATGATCCACAGGAAGAATGGGTGGGATTATAGTCCACTGGGATGAGGGGACGAGATTATGATCCACTGGGATGAGGGGAAGGGACTATAATCCACTGGGATAAGAGGACGGGTTTATGATCCTTAGTGATGAGGGGAAGGGATTATGATCCACAAGAAGAAGGGCGGGGGACGTTATTATGATCCAGAGGGTTGAGGGGATGGGATTATGATCCACTGGGATGAGGGGAAGGGATTATGATCCACAGGAAGAAGGTGCGGGGTTATGATCAACTGGGATGAGAGGACGGGGACTATGATCCACAGGGTGTAGGGGTGGGATTATAATCCACTGGGATGAGGGGATGGCATTATGATCCACTGGAAGAAGTCGCGGGGTTATGATCCACTGGGATGAGAGGAGAGGATTATGATCCACGGGGAGAAGGGGTGGGATTATAATCCACTGGAATGAGGCTACGGGGTTATGGTTCACTGGGCTGAGGGGACGGGATTATAATCTACAGGGATGAGGGGACGGGATTATCATCCAGAGGTTGAAAGGAAAGGATTATGATCCACGGGAAGAAGGGGCGGGGTTATGATCCACGGGGATGAAGGAACGGGGTTATGATCCACAGGGATGAGGGAACGGGATTATGATCCACAGAGATGAGAGGAAGGGATTATGATCCACAAAAAGAAGGGGCGGGGTAATGATCCATAGGGAAAAGGGGACGGGATTATGACCCATTGGGATGAGGGGACGGCCTTATGATCCACAGGAAGAAGGGGCAGGGTTATATTCCACGGGGTTGAGGGGCGAGGTTATGATCCACAGGAATGAGGGGACGAGATTATGATCCACAGAGGTGAGGAGAGGGATTATGATCCGCAAGAAGGATCGGGGTTATGATTCACAGGGAAGAGGAGATGGGATTATGATCCATTGGGATGAGGGAGCGGGATTATGATCCACAGGGATAAGGGGACTTGTTTATGATCTAAAGTGATGAGGGGAAAGGATTATGATCCACAGGAAGAAGAGCCGGGGTTATAATCCACGGGGATGAATGGACGGGGTTATGATCCACTGGTATGAGAGGATGCGATTATGATCCACTGGGAGTAGGGGTGGGATTATGATTCACTGGGATGAGGGGGTTCGGGGTTATAGTCCACTGGGAGGAGGGGACGGGATTGTTATCCTCAGTGATGTGGGGAAGTGATTTTAATCCACAGGAAGAAGAGGTGGAGCTATGATCCACAATGATGAGGGAACGTGATTATGACCCAGAGGGTTGAGGGGATGGGATTATGATCCACAGGGAGAAGGAGCGGGGTTATGATCCACAGGGATGAGGGGACGGGAATATGATCCATTGGGATGAGGAGACGGGATCATGATCCACAGGGATGAAGGGCCGGGTTTATGATCCACATTGATGAGAGGAAGGGATTATGATCCACAGGAAGAAGAGGCGAAGTTATAATCCACGGGGATGAGGGGATGGGGTTGTGATCCACTGGTATGAGAGGACAGGATTATAATCCACAGGGAGAAGGGGTGGGATTATCATCCAATAAGATGAGGGGACGGGGTTATGATCCACTAGGATAAAGGAACGGGAATATGATCCACAGGGATGATGGGAGGGAATTATGATCCACAGAGATTAGAGGAGGGATCATGATCCACGGGAAAAAGGACGGGGATGTGATCCACAGTGATGAGGGGAAGGGATTTTTAATCCACAGGAAGAGGAGCTGGGTTATGATCCAGAGGGATAAGGGGACGGGATTATGATCCACAGGGATGAGGGGACGGGATTATGACCCACTGGGATAAGGAGAAGGGATTGTGATCCATATTAAGAAGGGGTGGGGTTATGATCCGCTAGGCTGAGGGGACGGGATTCTGATCCACAGGAAGAATGTGCGGGGTTATGATTCAAAGGGATGAGGGGGCGGGATTATGATCCACAGGGATGAGGGTAAGGGATCATGATCCACAGGAAGAAGGTGCCGGGTTATGATCCACTGGGAAAAGGCGAGGGGATTATGACCAACAGGGAGAAGAAGCGGGGTTATGATCCACTGGGATAAGGGGGCGGAATTATGATCCACAGGGATGAGGGGAAAGGATTATGATCCACTAGGATGAGAGGAGGGGATTATGGTCCACAAGGAGAAGGGATGGGATTATAATCCACGGCGATGAGAGGACGGGTTTATTATCCACTTGGATGAGGGGACGAGATAATGATCTACAGGGATTAGGAGACGGGATTATGATCCACAGGGATGAGGGAAGAGGATTATGATCCACAGGAAGAAGGGGCGGGGTTATCATCTACTGGGATGAGAGGAAGGGACTATGATCCACAGGGAAAAGGAGTGGAATTATATTCCACTGGGTTGAGGGGATGGGGTTATGATCCATAGGGATGAGGGAAAGGGGTTATGATCCACAGGGATGAGGGGAAGGGATTATGATCCACAGGAAGAAGGTGCAGGGTTATGATCCACTGGGATGAAAGGAGGGGATTAAGATCCACAGGGAGAAGGGGTGGGATTATAATCTACTGAGATGAGGGAACGGGGTTATGATCAACTGGGATGAAAGGACGGGATTATAATCCATTGGGATGAGGGACGGGATTATGATCCACTGGGATGAGGGGACGGGATAATGATCCACAGGGATGAGGGGATGGGATTATGATCCACTGGTATGAGGGGACGGGATTATGATCCACAGTGATGAGGGGATGGGATTATGATCCACAGGAAAAAGGTGCATTTTTATGATCCACTGTGATGAGAGGACAGGGACTATGATCCACAGGGTGTATATGTGGGATTATAATCCCACATATAATCCACAGGGATGAGGGGAGGGGAGTATGATCCACAGGAATAAGGTGCGGTGTTATTATCCACTGGTATGAGAGAAGGGGATTATGATCCACAGGGAGGAGTGGGAATATAATTCACTGGGATGAGGGGACGGGGCTTTGATCCAATGGATTGAAGGGACGGGACTGTAATCCACGGCGATGAGGGTACGGAGTTATGATCCAATGGGATGAGGAGAGTGGATAATGATCTACAGGGATGAGGAGAGTTGATAATGATCTACAGGGATGAGTGGACGGGATTATGATCCACAGGGATGAGGGGACGGGATTATTGTCCACACGAAAAAGGGGCAGGATTATAATCCACGGGGATAAGCGGACGGGGTTATGATCCACAGGGATGAGGGGACGGGATTATGATCCAAAAAGATGAGAGGATGGATTATGATCCACAGGAAGAAGGGGTGGGGTTGTGATCCATTGGGATGAGATGACGGGATTATGACCCACAGGGGTGAGAGGATCGGTTTATGATCCACAGTGATGAGGGAAAGGATTATGATCCACATGGAAGAGGGAATGGAATTATGATCCACAGGGATCAAGGGACGGGGTTATAATCCACTGGGATATGGGAACGGGAATATGATATACAGGGATCAGAGGACGGAGTTATGATCCACAGGAAGTAGGGACGGGGTTATGATCCATTGAGATGAGGGGGCGAGATTGTGATCTAGAGGGATTAGGGAAGGGATTATGTTCTAAAGGAAGAAGGTGCGGTGTTATGATCCACTGGGATGAGAGGAGGGGATTATGATCCACAGGAAGAATGAGTGGGATTATAATCCACTGGGATGAGGGGACGGGACTATAATCCACGGGGATGAGGGGACGGTGTTATGATCCACTGAGATGAGGGGACGGGATTATGATCCACAGGGACAAGGGGTGGGATTAAAATCCACTGGGATGAGGGGACGGGATTATGATCCAGAGGGATGAGGGGAGGAGATTATGATCCACAGGAAGAAGAGGCTAGATTATGATCCACTGGGATGAGATGAGAGGATTATGATCCACAGGGAGAAGGGGTAGGATTATAATCGACTGCGATAAGGGGACGGGATTATGATCCACAGAAAGAAGATGCGGGGTTATGATCCACTGGGATGAGAGGAGGGGATTTTTATCCACAGGGAGAATGAGTGGGATTATAATCCACCGGGATGAGGCGACATGATTTTGATCCACTAGGATAAGGGGACGGGACTATAATCCACGGGGATGAGAGGATGGGGTATGATCCACTGAGATGAGGGGATGAGATTATGATCCAGAGGGACAAAGGGTGGGATTATAATCCACTGGATGAGGGGACGGGATTATGATCCAGAGGGATAAGGGGAAGAGATTATGATCCACAGGAAGAAGAGGCTAGGTTATGATCCACTGGGATGAGAGGAGAGGATTATGATTCACAGGGAGAAGGGGTAGGATTATAATCCACTGGGATGAGGGGACGGGATTATGATCCACAGTGATGAGGGGAAATGATTGTGATCCACAGGGATGAGGGAAAGAGATTATGATGCAGAGGAAGAAGGGGCTAGGTTATGATCCACTGGTATGAGAGGAGAGAATTATGATCCACAGGAAGAAGAGGTGGAATTAAAATACACGGGGATAAGGGGACGGGGTTATGATCTACTGGGATGAGGTGACGGGACTATAATCCTCGGGGATGAGGGGACGGGGATATGATCCACTGGGTTGAGGGGACTGGATTATGATCCGCAGGAAGAAAGGGTGGGAATATAATCCATTGGGATGAGGGGACAGGGTTTTGATCCACTGAGATGGCTGCTTGTGTGCCCCCACCACTAGCTAGACCACGGAATACTCGACAAGCTGCTGCGTCACATGATTATTGTGTG
>JAYMFT010387566.1:0-19970 GCA_038088735.1 Panulirus argus | reverse complement strand
CAAGTAAGGAAACAGAGCTAGAACCACCCCAAATGTGGGAGCAGTACTCCATACAAGGACGAATCAATCCCTTGTACTCTTTAACTTAACTGTTTTAATTATTTTATAAAAAAGTAGGTAATTATTTTATAATAAAAAGTAGGAGAGCTAAAGAATCAAGGGACATATCCAGGAGAATATTGTATATCATTTGAAAATTTCACTAAAATTTGAATAATTTCAAGGATAAGATGGGCAAATTGACTAAGAGAAAGAGATAATGGAAGGACTAATGGGAACACCACTGATAAATCATTGACTAACTATGAGCACTAAACAGAGTTTGGTTTTCCAACAAACAAGCTGAGCAGTACACACAAACCACTCAACAGTATCTCCATAAACTAAAATGGCATTTATTCCCCTCATATAACTCATACACTGGCACATTTTCAAAATGTTTGGGTTATAAAGAGTCCAATGTTGAGAGTGTAACTGTCTGGGACATATTTTTGTACTCATTTTCTTGTTCTAATAATCCATCTCTATTATAAAAATACATAAATAAAACTTAATGCAACACAGCTACTGATGACAATAAATGTAACAGAATGATACATTTCTAACCTTGCATAAAGAGAAAAATGATGATAATGAATACACTAAAATCATACAATTCTAACCCCATAAAGAGAAAATTATAATAAATATAATAAAATTGTACATTTCTAACCATTCATAAAGAGAAAAACTGAGTAACATTCTACCAAAGGAAAGGAATCATACCTTGGACTGGCAGATGAGAAGGCCTGGGTGATGTGGGAACCTGAGGTGTTAGAGGACCATACTGAGGAGGATTCTTCTGATATGCCATCCCTCCTCCGGGTTTCGATAAAATACGACCGCTCCACCTTAAAACACAACCAAAATAAAGCACATCTAAGATCACAGAATACTAGAGTTGTACAGTTAGCTATAGAGGTTTCCACATGTGGAGAAGTAGAGAGAATCAGACAGAATGAGAGATATCTCTTCTTGAAAAAGAATGCTTCAAAGTTGTACATTTTACCATTCAGTTTCAGCAGATTTTGAAAATAATTTCTGTTTATACAGTGATATAACCATATGGTCTGAGATGGGATAAGGAAGTTGCTGTGGACTTGATATGGGCAAAATTAATGCATCTTCAAAAGAAAAGCTTCAACACTTTGGAGTTGATAAAATTAAGCTAGTCATTATTCATGATATTTCAGAGGATTTTCTTCATAAAATATTTTGGTTTTAGTTTCACTGACATGTCAAATTAGCTGGCAAAGTGAAAAAGGAATAAGCAATTACATTTACCTGGAGAACCATATTTCACTTCAGCACATTACACATATGTTAAAAGTATGTGTGAATGATACAAGAGGATGTAGGTGCTTGATATGCCCCCATGCAATGGAGAAATATATAAATATCAAATCAAACTGATTTAGTTTATTCTTGATGAGAAGCAATAATTGTAAAAAAACAATGTTTCATGCTTTCATTACAACTGTTTGGATGGTATTAGAATAAATCTTCATGATACACTACTGATGTAATCTTGTATTAAGCAGGGTGTGCTGAGATGGTCTGGACATATGGAGAAGAAGAGGGAGAAGAAAATAAGAGGATATATCTCAAAGAATTGGAGGAACCTTGGAAGATAACCATGTGCTCCTAGAAATGATACAGTGTGATTCCATGGAATGCATCTGAGGCCATCTGTCATGCTATTTCTCTAAGCATCTAACTGTGTCTCAGAAAATATGAAAGGTATTTAGTTATATAATACTGATACATAAATTCTATTAATCATAAATGCATCCTAATACCTTACGTATCTCATTTATGAATATGTGTATTTGGTAAAGACTTAGATGTTTGTTGAAGGGGATTTTTCAGTCTTCAGGAAACGAAAAATCTTGCACTTGCTATCAGTATAAAAAGTCTTAAAAAAACTTTAAAAATAAGGCCAATTACTTTGGTAGTTCACCACAACTTCCTTAGCTATTATTCCAGTATTCCTTAATTGTGTGAGACCCCAGACTTAAAAAACAGAAAACTGTAATGCATTTCAGACTAGAATGAAGATATTATAGCAAGATATAACACATGGTAAAAACAAAACAGTGTTCGTATGGATATATGGTATGACTAACGTGTTGAAAAGGAGCCAAAGAAGGCTAGAGGGATAGAAGATGAATCTGCCAAAATATCAAGATCATGATATGGTTGAAATAGGAGATGCTACATGTGCTACCCTGCTTAGATGGTAGAAGGCACTTGGAATAAAGAAATATCGATTAAATGTCAGACAAACAAATGTGAAGCATCTAATCATAAATCAAGAAATATTTATGAAATATATCACATAATTTACCCTTGAGGAACTTTTGATGATTCTGGCTCATTTGGAAGTTGGGCTGGTACCATAACAAAGTCTTCGACTTCTTCTTGTACCTGGGTATTATTTGTTCTGGGTACTGGGGTGGGTCTTGAGATGGTGGTAGTACCTACTGGGGATGCTGATGGCAGGTCACTGCCACTGCGCTGATCAACACTCATGCGAAGTTCCTCTGGTGATGGTGGAAGATTACCTATGGGGAAATGTAACTAAATTAAAACACTAAGGATCTGATGTAATCTGATAAGCACAGCTAAACAAACAAAACGTACATATATTCAGGTATTTCCAAACTTACTACTACTGTCTCAAAACAATTAGATTTTCTAGCCAGTCAAAATTTTCTCTAATGTACATCTGTTAATATTCACTGTCAACTATGCAGTACTAGTACAAAAATGTTAGTAAATAATACGGCAAAATAATTTTCCAATGACCCACTCAGTACCTTTGAGGTCCTTCATTGCAGAAAAAGATACCTTCTCTACAGAGATCTTTTGAAATGTTTGGAAAGTTGATAAACTTGCTAACTTACCAACTGGGGGACTTGGAGCAGGTTGCGCGTGATGGGTGTATGCTCCACCTCGACTAACAGGCTTTGGTGTAGCTGCAGGTGTAGGAGAGGATGTAGGCATAGGCACCATTGATGAGCCACTATTTGAGACTGGTTTTTGAGCAGATGAGTCTCCCATACGAGTAAATGGGTGATTGAAGAATGTTTCAAAGTCCATTCGATCTTTTGCATTTCTTTTCAAAAGTCCTGTTAGGAGATCTACTAATTCTGGTGATGTTCCAGGAGGTATTCTGGGATAGAAAATTTCAAGTACTTAATAATTCTAGCATTTCAAATTTATTAGGTACTACAATCTTTCCCTGTTCACTCCCAATGTGCCTGTAGTAAATCACATCTTTTAACAATATCTATTACAAGTTATAGAAGTTAAAACACAAAATCTATATATAATTCATATTTCCCCTACAATAATCTAAAAAAAGGATAATGCAATAAAAATTTACTAAGGATGTATAACAAGTATCTTAAAAGAACCTTTAATTGCTTACCTTGGAGCCAAATTAGCATTTTTTTCATAAAACTGTTTGAGTGCCTGAGGAGTTTGCGCCTGGAATGGTGCCTTGCCAGCAAGGCATTGAAACACAATGGTACCTAGTGACCACAGATCAGCCTTAGCATCATACTGTATAGACATGATGACTTCTGGTGCCATATACATTGGAGATCCGCACAACGTTGCTGCCATTACTCCATCTTGGAGAAATCTTGCAAACCCAAAATCAGCTGGAAATAAAAGAGGATTTAAAAATGTTTATAATCTAATGATTTAAAAATGTTTATAACTTCTTGACTGTAATTAAGAATCTTGTTACATTTAGCCAAAAACCTACACTAGTTGAAAACCGTTTATAGGGCACTGTACTGTAAAAATGAGACCCTTTTCACACTTTCCCTGAATCCCTTTTTCACACTTTCCCTGAATCCCTTTTTCACACTTTCCCTGAATCGCTATGGCCATTTTTCACACATCTTCGAAACATTCTTTAAATAGTTTGCAGATATAATGAAGTACATATACAATACTAGCATTTTCAATTCAAATAACAATAGCTGTATAATCAATGAACAAACTTCACAATATAATAATCATTCTAAAAAGATGTCTCCAACTAAAGAAGAAATAAAGTTCGTGAGAATCTATCTTTTGAACCATTTAAGGCCGATTCACAGTATTCATCACGTCATCGTCCCGTCAACCGTACCATGTATTCACACCATCCATCACGATTCCGTCCAGTTCGTGTTCAACCTCCGAGTAGGCATATTGCTTCATAGATTTGGGCTTAAGAAACTTGCATTAATTGCACTTCTGTTAGATGAAGAAAAGGAGTTTAACTCTAGAAGCGGTGATGGATACGTACAGCCTTGAGGAAAAGACAAGTAAAAGGTGAATGTCAAAATTTAAATTTAACCATTTGCTAAGAAAAAAAAAAGCAGTCCTTTTCAGGAGGCTGTTTCACCGGAAGAGAGACTGGCTGTATACTTAAGGTAAATATCAAACTTACTGCACTGTTACAGTTCTTTTATGCTGTATATTAGGCTAAGGTGTGTACAATTTCATTTTAAAGATTTTACAGGTTCTAGAAAAGGTTTTCCAT
Source organism: Panulirus argus (assembly GCA_038088735.1). NCBI lineage: Eukaryota > Metazoa > Arthropoda > Malacostraca > Decapoda > Palinuridae > Panulirus > Panulirus argus. Next base: position 15,388 of record JAYMFT010387566.1, on the reverse strand, counting down.
GCCCGGCACCATCACGTCACGTCAAAATATTCTTCCCGAGAAACCGCGACGTGACGGAACGGATACGTGCCGGGTGCGTGACGGTGATCTGACGTTTGGTGTGAACAGGTCCATTCGACATATAAGAAATTTTGACGGAACGGTGACGTAACTTGATGTTATGTGATGGTGACGTGATGAATAGTGTGAATCAGCCTTTATCAGGCCGCAAGGTTCAATCCACACCAAACTGCAGATGAATGCCACTTCTTAAAACATTCCAGGATTGAATTTTAACTTAAACAAAACATTAGATTTAACCAGACTTCGGCAAACCAGCACAAACTGTTACATATAAATCAAACATGACTTTAAAAAGTGTCGGTTCCTGTTCCTCAGTCTAAATTTACATCATTACAAAGACCGAAGACATGTACTCTTGTAACTCCATCTTGCATCAAATTAACCTGGTCTTATCATATACAGATACAGAAGCAACTACTTAATCCTTAGTTTCATAAACATAAAGTCAAATCTACAGTATCTTTCAGTTTTCAATCAAAGGAAAATTATGTATCTTATGAGTATAAAATCAAGAGTTTAACCCCTATCTGAGAGCAGTGATAATCTATTTTTCTTTAAACAAGTTTAAAATCACAAAACAATACACGCCTACAGATTCTATACACAAACAGATGCTTATTAAAAGTCTTAACGAATCCTGATCCTCTCTTTAAACATCCAGTCAACTCCTTTTGGGTGAAAGCCACAACCTTAACAAAGGGGACGTACATAATTTTTGTTTTAGCAATACCAACTTCCTAAATGTGTTATAACTACCTTGTATACAGGTCTATCTTCTAAAGGTTTCTTTCACTATTTTAATTCCACTTCACTGTGCTGACGCTCTACCCATTTATCTCCCTTGTTGGGTTGCAGGGGTGAATGTAGGGAGATTTTCCGAACGTAAAATTTCTCTCAACCAAATTTTACTGAAAGAAATAATGACCTACAAGATATGAGAGGTACTCATATTGAGCGTCCGTGACTTCGACCAAACAGTACTAAATAAACACATTAATGCTATTAATATCTTTTTACAACTTATATATGCTTACCTCAAATTGCATCCAACTCTACCAAAAGCATATACATGCTGAATGTCATAACACCGTGATCATATGAATGTAACAGATATTTTCTATATTCACAACAGCAAATTAAATACTGCGTCACAAATACTTTTTGTTCTTGGTAAAGCTAAGAATGTGTGCAGAGAAATAAGGCCTCCAACATCGACCTCGACCAGAGAGAGACTGACTGATGCGCGATACTGCCAGGAGGCCCGACATTTGCTTCAGTTGCCAATGGTCAAGTTTCCACTGTTCTCCTTTTCTTATTCTCTCAACTACAACGTCAGCTCTTACATAAAAGTCTTGAATCACCTGTAAACACTCCATAACCACATATGACTGCTGAATAGCATTTCCTAACATCAAATCATATAAAAAGGATGTATTTGTGGCAGTAAAAAAAATTTATTTCATCATCGCAATTCAAAATACAGTTTACTCATGCTTGATAAAGATTCTGCTGTAATATAATTCTACAATTAAAGGTACTGTATACAATGCAAAGTTAGCATAAGTGAACGAATGATTATAAAAACAGAAGTCGAGTGACTTGGTTATCATAACCAGTTTGGTCCCACCAGACAGCACGGCACCACACGCACAACTCATATCCCTCAGTGATTCGTACAGCTTCAGAATGTTACCGGACTCCCTTTTTCCACACACTTCCTCTCACAAATCTCCACACAAACATTGAAGCTTCATAAAAACTTCATTCTGGGTACTGTTTTCACGTATTTACTAACTGAAGGTAAGTGTCCATCTGTTCCAGAAAACTTAAAAAATACAGAAGTTCTCACTTCTTCGAAAGTTTCATTCAGTGGCATCAGCTGAGCGGGTGTCCTACCCAGCCACACGAGTGATGAAACTCGCGTTCAGACTTGCACCTACCTCCTCCCTCCTCCTCCGCTGCCCCTGACAGTTTCTTGAGCACATCCATGATTTTCAATACAAAAAGGAGCGTATTCTAACGTACGGATTAGCTTCGACGGGTCGACAGATATGACCATTTTATCCCCTCGAAAATCTTGGAAGGTATTTTTCTGCAATAGGTCTTCATTCTCGTGTACTTCCTGGCAGAAAAGATGTGCTTTGCTCACAGCTGAGGGAAGGAAGTCTGTGCTAACAGCTACAAATGTAGTAGGTGGAAGTGCCTGCCACTTTCTCCATTGGATCCGCCCATGGTAACAAAAAACGCTCGAGTTTGACTGAAGAGTATTATTAACGTAATCTTCCCTTGTTAATTTACTGGTACTGGGACTTCTGTTCTCTGGGCTTCCTTCTTCTTTTCTCTACCCCTCCTTAAAATTGATCCTGTTTCATCATATCCACTGACAAATGAACCAATGTATATCACGGATGCAACGCAAAGATAACGAAAAATAAGCTTTGCGTTCAACAATTTGTTCATTACGCATTTCAAAAACAGTCTGTCTTTCATGACGCCATTAATCTTCACATTATATCCCAGAAACTGTTCACTGTAATGCCATGGTCACAATCACCTTGCTTTCTCTTTATATCTTTCGTAAATGATACAAGGTTCAAAAATTCCACTCTGTATGCTAAAACCTCTTCCCTTTGGTTGTTAGAAGAATTGATTGTAATTTTACTTTTCTTTCTAACCCAGCAGACCAGAATACTCATGAGGAAACTAACTGGTCTAATGCCTCGTCGCTTGGGCTAGGTTGGCTGAGAGAAGCAGGCCCTTGAAATAAGTGCGTCCAGCCGTAATCTCTGGTCGTTTGCTTTGGCTGTGCTATACACAAAGTCGAACAACAAACAGTCCACCCGTGGACCAAACCAGATATTGTCCTTACAGATAAATAAAAATTACTGGATAATTATATCAAGGTATTTATAGAAAGTGTCAGTATTATTCCGTAAAGTTTATTCGTAAAGTATTCTATTCACTAATTTCAACACGTATGCATGTTTTTGCATAAAACATCTATCGACTGCTAGAGATGGTTATTAATCTACACTATAACTAACATATGCATCAACTGTATAACAAAAAAAAAATCTATTTCCGGAACGTATATACGTAGTTTGATTTATTAGCTATCAGGAAAGGTCATTAAGCTTGAATCTGTACCATAATTAACGTAAACCGGAGGTACATTAAATTTGTATCGAGTTTTTCATGTAAAAAAAACGATACATCTTGTGATTCAGTCAAAATTACGACGTAAAGAATTCTCCTAAATTTAATTAAAACAATTCAAATGCAAATCATAAAAAACTAATACAGCTGTTCCTGGGAGTGGCAATCAATGCCAAACAATAACAGATAAGAGGTGTTTCACATGTTACTTTTTCCCTGAAAATAAAAAAAAGAAGAAACACGTGCCTCTATCAAAGTTGAATCTGATTAGATTATGAAAAGAAAAAAAAAAAGAAAAATGCCGAGTTCATGACCGCTTCTAATCTCCTTGTGTTTCCAGTTTAACTTCAGAGTTAACGGTGCGTAAATATTTTGACTTCGAAGTCATAGGTAAGTCAACTTGTGGCGGAGTGGAAGGAGTGGGACGCTTTGGTCCTATACACCTCTGGAAGGCGGAGGTGTGGGGTCCTGCGACCCTCCAAATGCCACCCACACTGAGAGAGGAGGCGGTGGTGGTGTGTGTGGGGAAAGAAGTAAAGTAGGCAGTCTGTACCCCTGGCCCCACGCACTAGTTAAGACCAGCCGATACAATTGGCTCCACGTACCACTTCCCAGCGGTGGATGTGGACGGACAGCATGTGCTTTGAAAGTTGGGCTGGAGGTGGTGGCAGGGTGTTCCGTACTGCGGCAGGTTGGTGGGGGGGGGAACAAGCCGGCCAGCAAGCGGTGCAACTGCACTCATCGCCGCAGCCGCCACAGCTGCCGCCGCGCTCTTCCCTCCCTCCCTACCCCCAACATTACCTCCACCATCCCAAAGGTCACCGACCTCATCCATACGGACAAACACTTGGCATTACTCTCCCTCTCTCTATCTTAACATCTCTCCGCCCCAATAAAAAAAAACTCACAGTACTTCCCGGTGTCATTTCCCCTCCCTACGCCCGCGTTAACCATGAGAGCAATGACTTCCCCCCCATCCCCCCCAATGCCCTGTGGCACACGACTTACGTAAACGGGAGTGAGCCGTAAGTGGTCTGCGGTTTTCTGTTATCGCGAGACTTCTGTGTGTTCTAACGATGCCAGCTTTTCATTACAGGGAAACGTGATGTGTAATGACATGCGAGGTAGCTGTGGTGGGTCTCCTACTAACTGGACGAGAGGTATTCAACTATTTTCGTTCATCTCTATCCTCATCTGGTGGTCCTGTGCTGAACATACGTATATAAACACACACACACGCACACAATATAATACTCACCTGGCTCCCGTTCTTACATTTAAAAGTGTTCATACAAGTGGGGAGGATTCCTATACACTGCCTGCGCTCCCTCACCTCGTACTCGCCATACACAACACGCACGAGATACGTGGGCAAAATATTCTGTCCCCTCCTCTCCAAAGAGATTAAATATATGCACGATTAAAAGTAAAAGCCACATCAACAATGCTCTTGCTCTTTAACCAGGTATTGATAAACCCAACCAATGATAAAATCGAGAAAAAAATCCAACTTACCGATTTTGAGCGTGATGAGGTGAGGCGGGGGATTCGGTTTGCCTGCGTGGGCCAGCAGGATATTCTGGGGCTTCAGGTCCCGATGTACGATGCCCTTCCCGTAGAGCGCTCGCATCGACTCCGCTGCAAACAAGAACAAACGACGAACATTAAAAGCGTTTCCAAAACAAACCAAGACAAAAAAAATATATAATATTTTCTATCGTATCTCGATTAACACAGTCCCTTCAATACAGTATGTGAATGGGGGGTTCGACGGAGCAATATCAATCGAGCAAAGATGGCAAGCTACTCAGGCAGAGGCAAGCCCAAACCCTCCCGCCTCTAATAACTATTAAGCACACGCGAGAAATAGCCTGCACACTGCCAACCCCTGGACGCGCACTATGACGCGCGCATCACCCACCTACACAAACTCCGTCAGTACTTTAAGGTATCCGTTCCAACCAGCTTAACAAGTGTTTTGATTAAGTGAGTTAGAGAGAGAGAATTTCCCGGACTCAAGACAGGACGCTGGAGCTATAAAATATAAGGTACAGTTGTATCTTACAAGACAGTGATAGTGCAACATGTATTCACCTCCGCTTTGTAACCAGTCATTGTTGAGTCACAAACTTTATTTAGGATATAGCTATGCGGTACCCGTGCACGAAAATCTGTTTCTAAAATCCGATTCTTAAATATCTCCCGGACGGGTTAATACTTAAACAAGTGCAGTTCACAAGAAAGTTATTTTAACATTAAGCAAAAATATGCACAGTTTTACGAATAAGTAAGTACTTGAGGAAGGTCTATCCTTAGTGAGCGATCGCAAGCCAGAATTTAGCAAGCGGTCAGTTTCACGCTGTTGGAATCATGAAAGTATCTAAAACAGGAATGTGGATTGTATACTCTTTTATTAGATATGGTTTTCTGGTACGTGAAGGAAAACTTATCAACTCCACCTAAATCATTCCGATCACCAATGGTATCACTAAATATACGTAAATAGGATACCGAACATATACCCCATCATCTTCATTTAGCAACAGACTACCAAAAAAGGGATTTATCTATCAGGAACCATTAAAAAAATACAATTAATGACAGGCAGATTGAAGAAGGGACAGCTGTTAAGGAAGATGGGGACAGGCTGGTGCGAGGGTGATAAGGTGAGGGAACGCTGGTACTCACCCATCTGACGAAGGAATAACCGTATGGTGTCCTCGCTCAAGGTGCCCTTGGCTGTAGGGAAAGACAATCAATAGGTTACTAAGTTGAACATCAAATTTGTTTATAACATATATCCCAACTGCATATAAAGTCAGCAGTTACTGTGCTTCTGCAAGAGAGGGAGATGGAGACACCAAGTTCGGCAACATTACCTGGTAAGCTAGAGTATCAACGGGAGTGAAAGAGAGGCTACAAAGAGTTGAGTTCTTACTCGTAACAGTACTAAGTACTGAGTAAGAGGGAGATGGACTGTAATAAAAATCTGTGTTAAAACTTTGCAGCTTCTAATAGGCTGCAGAAAGGAAGGGTAATCGAAAAAGATGTTTTGTACCTTAAATTAGTACCTGATAGGTTTTAACAATGGAGAGATGGTTAGATAATGATGCAGAGCTACTGCAAACAACGGTAAGAATGAGACTTATTTAAATAAATAACTCGATGTTGCATTAAGTCTACGAACAGCGCCTGAATTGTAGTAAGAATGAAGCGTGGATGTGTGTGTCACAAATTGTGTCGCTACAGCGTAGGTGAGAGCTGGCGAGTAGGTCAGCAGGAGCAGCCAGCCAGGACATGTGAGGGAGTCGGGCAGGGGAAACACAAGCTTTAGCCAACAACAACATCGACCCCACCCACCTTATGTCCCACAACTCCCACTAAAACATTCCTCACCAGGCCACTCTCACTTCAACGTTTCTTGTTAGCTTCCCAATTCTTATCCAGATCTACAACCATACTCAATTTTTATATTTTTGAAACCCCTATATGTGTATATGTATGTTACGTGCATTAAGTAATCACTGATATACCCTTGAATCACAACAAACGAATGAAGTGCTTATAAAGTTAAACTAAAGCAGGGAGGAATGGCACCATAACAGAGTTATCAAATGTGTCTGGTGCTGCCGCTGGTGCTCTCTACCCCGTACATTCCTGAAGGTGGCTGCGCCGTGGGTAAACACTAGGTAAATACATCAATCAACGAACTGGGTCAAGCTAAATACCAGCCTCCCATCTCTCGTGTCTTTACGTGGGTCAAACTTAGCTGGGAAGGGTGACATCAAAACTGGTCCCTAAAGAGTAATAATTTGAATACAAAAAAGAACAAGGGTATTTTCATCTGTAAATCAAACCCAGTTTGCAAAGTGAAATATGTGAAATTACTAGAATGGCATAATGTACTGCATATAAAATATAAGGTTATTGCAATTAAAAATGCAAAGAAAAAATCAACTTAATTACAAAAGGAATGACACTAAATTATTAAAACACATGCGAAGGACTCACCTTGGAGATAGTCTGCCAAGTCACCACCATTACAGTACTGAAACGAGAAACAAGGAGAGTAAATCATCTGATGATGAAGAGCAATTTCAATTTTGATTGCCTGCAAAGAAGATATTGTAGCTTTAACTACACTCATTTTGTTTATTAAGGTTTGGTGATGCGGTCAGACTATCTACTACCTTCTGAATGCTGAAAAGGGAAGTAAGGACAAACGTTTAACCCATTTGTTCCTCCTTTATAAATCTTTACTTATTATACTTATGAATAATAATCATATGAATAGTATATGACGCTCTCATTACGACAAACTTTTCATGTGACTGGAAATCCTTGATCACGAGGGAATGTGGCGTGGTCTTCCCCAGTAAGGCGGAACGACGCGGCTGTGATGCAGCAGCCGAGCTCATTCTATGCACCGGATCAATGCAGAGCAGACGATACGGCACCATCATGTCCTGCCGACTTAGGAGGATTTCTTCCACTACATTGCTAGGATACCGCTCAGCATCCACAAACCCGAAAGATAACGCCCAACATCCATGACGTGAACGATAGCGCCCTAACATTCATAACGTGGAGACTGAATCAACCAAACCAAAATATTCAGGCTCGATTAAGCTGGTAGGCTTATTTGAATAAACATTCGAGGATAATGCCAGCATCCATAACGAGAACGATCCGAACTGATCCACAAAACAATGGTTCGATAATGTAGTGTGTTTTAAATAAACACCCTATAATATCACCATGCAGGGTTTGTTTTATCAAACATCCATAGTTTCTCTACGCTGGGTTTTGTAAACCTCCATGGATAAATCTTGGACTCATCAGAATCCATAATTTGAAGGGATGATAACATGACGCTCAGATCCAAAAGAATCCATTCTTTGAATGGACTAAACTCCATGAAAGATATCCTTTAACAAACTTTTCTTGCAAGTAGCACAACCAAATCCAAATCCACACAACATAATTTACTTCCTAGGCCTGGAATGATGCAATCTTCAAAACAATTTCAGTTCTTACATGGTATATGACGCTATATCCTAATGAAGGGTAAACACGAAAGCTTTCCAGCTATAATCATTAGCAAAATACAAAAGTAATACCTCTATCTCTATATCTTCATAGGTTTCAAGTTAGCTTTACAAACAACGTATGAACTGCAGGTTACGCTGTGGGGGCTCATAAATTTCACCATCGCACGCGCTGGTACTTACCGAGACACTAATTAAAAATTCCGCTTGCTCCGACTTTCATTAGAGACTAATTACAGTTCCTGTGCCCATCGCTGGTCCTCCACCCTAGCCCCAATTTCCAGGTGGGGTACACACACACTGCTACACCGTTGGGCAAACTGAGTTCACTTACAGTATGGCTGCAGTATATTAGAGAGCCCGGATGAAAATTGTCAAAATACGGGGTCAAAGACTCATTTCCCAGCCATGGTATATAATCACCGTACTATCCATCTATCCTTCAAGCTTAGCATGTCCTTGGAGACTCCAAACCAAATCACCTTTTTTGTTTACTGTGGCATGCTGTTCTATACTAACTGAACTCTTCAACACCAATGAGCATTTTAAATTTCTTACATATTTCTCTACTGTTGGAGACATAAAGACCAATAGAAGCGGTAAGCGTCTTTGCCTGCCCACCTCATCACAATAGTGGGCTTCCTGCACCATCCGCCACCAACATGAGGACACAAGTGGCGGCTTCCCAGGGCGAAGAACGGAGCGCAGTGTGCAACGCCCATGCCAACTGTGACGTGACCTTCTGTATCTCCAGCCAAAAAGGCAGCCAACTTCCTGATGTGCGCGAACCAAAATACTGAACGGACATCCAATCAAGAAGCTTGGCTTTATAAAAATATATATATAACTTCTTCCACGATTACTTAATCGTGATCACTCGATGGATATGAGCAAACAGTCTCGGCTTTACATTGGGGGAAGTAAGGAATGGGAAGCAAAACAAGAACGCTGCCCAACGCGCCATCTACCGCACCACTTAATATTTGCTTTACCACTCACGCACACGAAGAAAACAAAAATCTATTTCAAGAACCAGTCTGGTAGACCGCTGTTGATTAAGCCTTTGGGTACGAAGGTCGACCTTGACAACCACATGTGTGTGTGTGTGTGTGTGTGTGTAAAGCTATTATAACAAAGCCTTGACACCAGCTCCCAACACACCCCGTTCCACGGAGAGAAGCGCTAACCTAACAACTCTTCCAGACGCTTACCTTGCACATTCTAACTTCCACGACATGTCACGTCCCAAATATGATAATACTGTGCACAAATTCTTATCTATCACTAAGCTGTATTTCCTCTGCTGTATCAGTCCAGCCCTCATGACGAATTCACACCTCGTGACCCTGACTTATGACCTTTGGACTTCAAAAAAACAGGCCAGCTTGGAAGCGAAACAGTTGCGAGTTCCCAATGTTGACCATTATCGTGCAGTGGAAGGCACACACACAGGCATACAGTTACCATCACATGCACTAACCCTGAAAGCACTGTGGTATGTTCACAAATATCTTGAGTATGTTTCTTGCAACAACACCAGATGTGCAGTAGGCTTCTGAACGTTCCCTGTCATGTACCACCAGAAAACCCCAAACAATGTATGATTTAGCAGGATCCTGATCACATGAACTCGATTTGTACATTAGAAAATCATTACTTCTTTGGTGGCTGTTTAATCTATTCAGTAAAATATCAGAAACAGAGTCAATGCAGCCGTCTTTCTTGAAATATAAAAATTTACACGGGGAAATTCTTCTGGCCTTCGTGTTCGGTAAAGTATCCACCCTTTCTCTCTCTCTCAACTGGTGATGTTCACCTTGTATATTACCGCCGTAGAGGCCGGGATGGAGGCCAGTGACCTCACAGGATGGCGAGGTGAGGCGGGCACGGTACCAAACGTTCGGCTCTCCACCAAGCTCGTCACGCTGCACGCACGCCAGCCTCTTCATCCGTCACAATATACACACACACCAACCTCTTCATCCGTCACAATATACACACGCCATCCTCTTCATTCGTCACAATATACAAACGCTAACTTCATCCGTCACACTCTACATTCACCCTAGATACAGTGAAAAGTACAAACGCTTTATGAATCACTGAACAGAATTACACATACGTAAAGGCCCTTCTACCAAGTCACACGCAACACCATGGGAACACTCCCCGACTTCAGAAAGCAACTGGAAGGCTTCCTCCTTAGCTAGTTTGCGTAACATACAATAAACACCGGAAGCAAAGAAAACCTTCCTTGTCCAGGCCATTAGAAAGGGAAGATTCATCAAAAACTGAGCTACAAGTGTAGTAGAAAACACTAAAAATTAGAGCAAAGAACACGTAAAAAAAAAAAGGATAATATTTTGAATAACCGTCTTTTATGCAATCATGGTTGTCTCTGTATATATTCTGGTTTCAACCTGTAAAGCCTCGTCTTGTGGATAACACTTTTTTTTTCTTAACGCGTCCTTGACTTGCGACCTTTTACATGGAGGATAGATGATGCCCTTCTGTTCGCGCTGGAAAAAGTGGTATTTGAAAAGATAAAATTTGTGACGAAATCAGATACTAATGATAACATTTATTCTAATTTTTTGACCTCGACGTCACTGAAGAAGCCCATCAGTATGTTTTGCTAAAATAAATCATAGATTTGCCAAGTAGTCACAAGCTGCATTTGCAACTATCGTGTAGGCGAGGAAAAACTCATAATTAATTGCCAAAGCCAAACACTGAGTTTTGCTTCAAAAATATTTAAGATTTATCAAAGTGGACCCGAGATCGATCATTATCGAGGTGCATGTGTTATTTTTCTTTTTTGTGAGGACCAGTATGATGATTTGAGGAGAGAATGTGCTTCGTTAGGACTTAACATCATTCGGTTTCAAGGCTCGCAGTACCAAACCTATCATCATCATCATCACAGACTGCATAACTCTTTTGTTTTGTCTTATAAAGGTGAGGTCATCGGATATAAATCAGTCCTTAGATCGTTTGCCCTTTAAAGCACAACGGTACGACCCGTGAGCACGACGGCACGACTCTTGAGAACCGAGGTACGTTCGTTAAGGGAGATGCGGGTGTAACAGACACCCTAGAGCGGGGCGGGCATTGCGCCCATAGTATGAGATACTCCCACCCCTACATACATACATACTAGGGTAAGTATCGAAGCCCTGAACACATACTAGTGAAAGCACTGATGCACTCAGCACATACTAGGTGTTTGTGGGAATAAGGTGACAACAGACTCTATTCCATCAATGTTGTGAGGCCATCAGACAGTTAGGCTGTTTCAATGTACGGAGTAAAATGGGCTACGTCACTGCTGAATTCGCACTGGCAAGTGCTCTTTAACTAACGTCCTTTTTTCTCCCTCCAACCAGAGCGAACGTCTGAGAAGGGAGGAGGTGAGTAGATCAGCTCACTTTAGAGACACCACCGGCGCCAGCCGTATCAAGTGTCTCTGTTAGGTTGCCTGCCACTCGTACGTGAAATAGCAGGCTGAAGTGGGGCTAGCTCTGATCCTGAGTTGAAATTTGGTCAATGTAGTGGAACAGCTCGAGTCTGTGTCCCTTTCGTTTTAGTCTACACTCAAGGTCCGATACTAAGCGAGTTGATAAGCGGAGATCGCTCTCGTGCGACTAAGCTCGTCGGTAAGGCTACGGGTTAAAAACGATCCTGCGCGGAAGCAAGTTTTCTTCTGTAGAGATCGTTCCTTTAAAGGCCCGGATTAGGGAGGTCATGGGTACAAGCGTTGTACGGATGCAAGTACACATTGTGGAGACCACTTTGGAAAGGCTTGACTTTCGGAGGTCATGGGTACAAAGGGTGCAGTACGGAAGGGAGGCGAGTGCAGTTTCTGATGTGCAGTTACAGAGGGAAGCTTCCGACTGTTGGTACGCAGGTAGTGCCCGCACGGAGTAATCTGATATACTCGTATTTTGCTGATATTCACACCTTTCAGAGACCGCGTAACTATTATATTTGTTTCTGAACTGTAGCAACTGATGTCAACAGTTCGCCAAAACTGTCTATAGCTACAATGCCTAATGTTCAGGCTTTCGGAGACCGTGTAATTAATGTTTGGTTCGAAACTTACAGTTTACGTGCGAAGTTCTACATGGTGGAGTACGCGATATAGTGCTTGATGTGTGTGTTTTCGTAAAAGTAATCCATTACAATTTCACATTCTCCAGCTGACTATAATGTTATTATTCATAAGTACAATGATGTCCATCATACGTTATTTATTTTGTAACTATACTGTATAAAAATGCGTTCTTTCTTGGTACTTCTTTACGAACTTTGTTTAACGATTATCCATGACTTCTTCAGATCTTGCCCAGGGCCTTGTACACCTGGTAGTGGGTAATGTGGTCGAAGCCTTGCTTCACGGGGGAGATTAAGTTCCACTTGGTACATATATAAAGGGAGGTCCTGCTGCAACGAATATATCCTAGAGAAGGTCAGGATGCAAAAGACATACTCGGAGAGATTACGATCCACTAGACGTCTAGATGCATTTAGCACATACTAGAGGACATACCGATGCTCTGGACACATACTGGGACATAAAATGATACACTGAACAAACTAGGGGTGGTACTGATGTATCATCTATTTGGACGACACTGTACTATTTATTGGCGGTATGTTCTCCCAGTATGCGGACCGCAAACCAATAAAGTCACCCCCAGGATTAAAGAATAATAAAAAATGGGCATACACTAGAGGGGCAAGGAAAAGCAGGAGTAATTGCAAGATTAGGGGAAGGTTGTTGAAACGTGATTTTATCATACAGTCTGGCGTAGTAGCTTCCAGTTATCCAAAGCTGTTACAACACACACACACACATACACACACACATCAGGCTTCCCCGGCACCATGTATTACAACTGTATGTAGACAAAAGGCGTTAGTATATCTCTTGGCAGATCGAAGAGCACAAGCTAAGCCACTACCGTTCACTCTCGCCTCTGCAGTTCTATCTCATACCATCAAGGAACATCAGACGTCTGTCTGTCATGCAGCCAGCTTCCTTTCCCGGCTATGATGTGTGTAACAAGGGCGATGGCTAAGGAAAAAAGAAAAACAATACGTCTGCTGTTAGTGGCGCGTGAGTCATCGAGGAAAAATAAGTGTGATATTCCGCCTTAGCGACGTGGTGGGTGCGTGAGGTCAGTGCAAGACACAAGACGGTGACGTGCCAACACGTTATATCCCACTGCTGCTGTGAGGGGAAAGATATCTTCGAGTGACAACGCAAAGTTCGTTGCGACTGACGGTCTTGTACAAGTGCCTGGCTAACGAGTCTCCTTATGCTTGCTGGAGACTGTGTCAACTATGGAGAGTGAGTGTGTGTGCGTATGTGAAATATTCGCTTGCTGGTTCTCCAGGCTTTTGTCAATGACAGCTCGTTTCTCGGGGTTACAGTAAGGCTGGAGCGTGTGGGTGTTCTCGGGGTGCCATTTCTAGCAGACTGTGAGTATACTGGGTCTTTCTATGAGAATATGCGGGCGTTGTTAGATATGAACTACAATAAGACGGGGCCAACAAAAGGCGTCGATGGCAAATCAACATAACGGACACTACATCACCAGCTTGATGTAAGAGATACGTATATGTGTCTCTCCTGGGGTAAAAATGACATACGAGAGGAAGAAGAGACTAAAGAAACAAACAGCATGTAGACAATATGAGGACGTGCAATGATGAAATGTTTACTTAACTACTGTGACTTGTGATTACATGGAAAAGCTGGATAACCAAAGACTTGATGGCCTCTGATGAGGTAATCTACCGAAGATGAAGACAGGATATTGAAACAGAAGACTCCTCTCCATCCTTGCAGACAAAACATCACAGGCCTACCCAATAACCACCTACCCGTCGAGACCGAGACATAAGAATGGAACAACTACACACAGTAATCAGCAAGATGCCCTCGCTGGGAGAGGATTGAATTATCCTAACTAAAAAAAAAGGTTATTCTCGAGAGAAAAAGGGGACCTCATCCATAACACAGGACCCTGTATTACGATAGTACCGAGGGCAATGATTTTATTGGATCGTGGAGGAGCAGCCTAGTGCTGAATGAATGCACCATATGGGGAGCAAAGGTAAGGTCATTTGTAAAAGTACTAACTCGAATGGTGGGTAATTAGTGTAAGTACTTATAGCAGTGAAAGGTTATTAGTGGAAGTACTTACAATAAGGAAGGTTAATTAGTGAGAGTACTTATACTGTGGATCATCAGTTGGTGTACTTACATTACTCAGGGTCATTAGTGAAAGTAATACTTACGCTAATGAAGGGTTGTTAGTGGAAGTACTTACACTAATGAAGACCCTCTGGGGAAACGGAGGCCTTCGTACTTAAACTGACAGCGCTTCTTGCTGACCGATTTTGTTTCAACGCTGTGATCATTAAAGTTAAAGCGTAACCACTTACCGTCAGCTGTGACAGTGTGACTGCACGTGACGCAAGAGGTGTGGTGTGGTGGGCAGACCTTCGTGTGACGGAGGCTTAACGAACACAGCAGCATGGGAATGACGCTACCACATTCTTCCCATGGGTTACCAACGGGAACCCAACGCGCGCACTCAACCTCATGGCACCCAACATGCTACCAACGTCCCAGGACGGAGCCAAAAGATCACAGGACGCGGCCGCGGAATAAAAGGCCACAAGAGAAGGTCACAGGAACGTGTCCTGGGGTGGGGAACGGTCACAGACCACATCACAGCACGTGGCCTGGTTTGGGAAATGGTCACAGACCACGTCACAGTACGTGGGCTGGGATAGGAAATGGTCACAGACCACGTCACATGACAGAGCAGCTACGACACATGATGAGAGAGAGTGTTGCAACGTAAACGTGGACGCATCTTCTGGTGCGTTGTCTGAAGACGCGCTAACCAGGAATCACTACGATGACCTCTTTGTTTACTGCGCCCACACCAACACCGCACAACCATCCCTCCACTCCACAAGCAACTTCTGCCTCTATATTCTTATTTCCTTCTCCAACTTGTTCTTTCTACCTCCTCTCCACCCAAATAAAAGTGTGTGTGTGTGTGTGTGTGTGTGTGTGTGTTGTGTGTGTGTGTGTGTGTGTG
>JAYMFT010387555.1:0-19973 GCA_038088735.1 Panulirus argus | reverse complement strand
ACAACCATGAGGACATCACACACCCCTGATGCAGACCGACCTTCACTGGGAACCAGTCACCCTGAGCCTTAGAGGGAAATTCCTCATGTGGCCCCCGTCTCTGTTCCTTGTTTTGGAAAAGTAAAAACTGGAGAGGAGGATTTTCAGCCCCCCACTTTCAAAAGTATGAAATATGTATTTTTTTTTTATACATATTCGCCATTTCCTACATTAGCGAGGTAGCATTAAGAACAGAGGACTGAGCCGTAGAGGGAAAATCCTCATGTGGCCTCCTTCTCTGTTCCTTCTTTTGGAAAAGTAAAAACTGGAGAGGAGGATTTCCAGCCCACCACTCGCAAAAGTATGAAATATGTATTTTTTTTTTTTTTTTATACATATTTGCCATTTCCAGCATTAGTGAGGTAGCATTAAGAACAGGACTGAGCCTTAGAGGGAAAATCCTCACTTGGCCCCCTTCTCTGTTTATGTATACATATATATAAGTTCTTTGAGTGTATCAGGTAAGTTGTATGGGATGGTGAAGGCATGTACAGAGCATCAGACTGGGAAGGAGTAGTGTGATTTCAGAAGTTGGAGAGGGTGTGTGGATCAGGTGTTTGCTTTAAAGAATGTGTGTAAGAAATATTGAGAGAAATGGATGGATTTTTATGTGGCATATATGGATCTGGAGAAAGCACATGATAGGGTTAATAGAAATGCCTTGTGGAAGGTCTGAAGAATGTACAGTGTGGTAGGAGAATTGCTAGAAACAATGAGAAGTTTTAATCAAGTGTGTAAGGTATATGTATGAGGTATGAGTTAGAAGAGGGGACAGTGATTGGTTCCAAGCGAAGGTTGGTCTGCATCAGGGGTATAATGTCACCATGGTTGTTCAGTTATTTATGGATGGAGTGGTGAGGGAGGTAAATGCAAAAGTCTTGGAGAGAGGGGTAAGTATGCTGTTTGTGAGGAATAAGAGGGCCTGGGAAGTGAGTTAATTGTATTTTGCTGATACAGCACTGTTGGCAGATTTGAGCAAGAAACTGCAGAAGTTGGCGACTGAGCTTGGAAGACTGTGTGAAAGGAGGAAGTGGAGAGTAAATGTGTTACACCACTGCATTATAATGACTGATTAAATGGATTAGTCAATACTGGGGAATGACAAGTGATGAACAAGCCTAATTTTGAAAATGTTAAGGGTGTTGCTCTTGAAACATTCAATTAATTTGCCTCCCTTACTTGGGGAGAACAAATTTAATTCTCGCAGTCGTTCCTCATATGGTTTGTTACACAAGGAGGGAATGAATTTAGTTGCTCTTCACTGCACTCGTGATTTAAGAATGTCCTTACATAAGTGGGAGGCTCAAAACTGCACGGCATATTCGAAGTGTGGTCTAACTAGATTTAAGTATAGTGGCAAAATCACATCCTTACTTTTAGTATTGCCTCTAGATCACCTTTACAAGATATTTGTTTCCACTTTTTAGTGTTTCTTTCTGACTTAAAAGTTTTTCCTCAAAGCTTTTTTCCTTCATGTAGTTATACTTTCATTATTTACAAGACACACTTACAAGTAAGAGAAAAGTAGGTTTTAAAAGTTTGAAAAATCGTTTTCCTCTTGAGATGGTGACCCATGAACAATTTTCCATTTGTTCTACCCTGCCCTGCCATCCTTTCTGTGTTTTAGCAAAACCTTTCTTTTTTCCAAAAGTGTGAACTTTGAGTTGTTTGATGGATCACTTCCTTGGAGTGAGTGGGTTGGTTTCATTACTGTGGTGGACTCTGACTTGAAGGCAGTCCCAAAACAAGTAACCTGCTACTGCCATAAGTTAATAGTTAATGATGGAGGAATGCTTGCACTACCCCACCAGTATGACAGGGTGTTAGTAGGTCATAACACCCATAATACAAAGAGATATTTCCTGTAGGTTGCTGCGTAGCTGAGAAAAAAGTTTTTCTAACTTCAGAGCATACATCTTCTTTCACAGAGAGTGGTAGCTGTGGTTCTGGCAGTGGAGGATCAGTCAACACAGATGCCTATGTAACAGTTGACACTCCCACTGATGTTAATATTTCAGCCCCTCCAAGTACAGATGGTAGTACCAGGTAAGCTGCTTTCCTTACAACTGTTTGCCAACTGTCTTTGAAGTGATAATTAACATTCGGGAATTATTTTACTTCACAGTATTGAGCTCCTGTCCGTAGTATTATATTTCTTTTGGGCCTGATATAAGCACATACCTTTTATGTTTTAAAGATCTTTTTTTTATTTACAAATGACTTACTAAAAAGGAGAGTTCTTTAATTATCTCTTTTTAATTTTGTGCACTCATGGCTCGTTCATATGACTTACTAAAAAGGAGAGTTCTTTAATTATCCTTTTTTAATTTTGTGCACTCATGGCTCGCTCATACAATAGACCCTTGAATACTATTTTACTATTATGAAAAGAAAGTTTTAAACAAAAGCTACCCCACATCTTATCCTTGTGTATATATACAGTGTCTCAATCTCAAGCTTACAAATGCAAGAAAAGTGTGTGGCATGTAGAAGGTGGGATGTAGGCATGTGAGAGAGTAATTAGTGGTGAGATGAAAAAATTCTGTTAGTGAAAGAGAAATGAGAGCATTATGGGTGTTACCTTCAGGAAATAAGTGCAAATGATCGTGAGACATACAAGAGGAAGTGGCAGGCTATATTAGAGACCAAGTAAGTGTGGGGATGAGAGACATGTCAGGGAGAATAAGAAATTGTTTTGGAGGGAGGTGAATAGTATGAGGAGAACACGAGAACAAAATGGGAGCATCAGTTAAGGGGGCAGGATGAGAAGTCATAACGGTCAAAGAAGAGGTGAAGAGGAGATGGAGTGAGTATTTTGAGGAGCTGATGTTGGGTGAATGGGACGTGGAGGTATTCAAAGTGAGAGTTGAGGCAAGTGGTTCATTGAAAAAGTAAGAGGTGGTGTCTTGCATAAGAAGTGTGGAAAAGTGTTTAAGTGGTTGTATTGCAGTTAAATTCTCAAGAAAGGGTGTAACAGCATTGTTGATTGATAATTTAGGATATTTATTGTATGTAAGGCTCAAGGAGAGGTGCCTGAGGATTAGCAGAATGTTGAAAAATGTATGATTAATGCTGTCGATGCATGACTTAACATATTACACTTGCAGGGGTCTTTACAAGAAACAAGAAACAATTCCCTCAGTAAGTAAAGTTGACGGACCTCATATGCTTCAAGTTTAGCATAGACTGTATGAGTCCTCCTCCTTCTCTTGAGTGTTATCGACACTTTCTGCTCAGTAAATGCTTGATCCACACATCCTTTACTACTCTTGAAACCACATTGTTGAGAGAGCAACAGGTGGAATATCTGATCTTTTCTTAGTAGAAGCAAAAATGAAATTGGTGGTGTGTTTAGGAAAAGAGGAAATTACGTACAATTGAAAGAAGTTGTGAAAATGAGCTACCTTGGAAAATATTTAGCCTTTATGAATATGTAAATATCGATGATGTAAAACAGTCATGTATACTAGTACTTTTTCTTTTACAGCAGTAATGGTGTGATGACTGCATCAGTAGACAGTGAAACAAGCCTGCTGAGGAAGGAAGTCTCAAGTCTTAACCAAGAAATGAGCCAAGTTCTAAGACGAGCCAAGGATGCTGAGAGAGGTCATTATTTGTTGTGATAGTAGTAATAAAAAAATTCTGTATCATTTGTTGCTAAGACAAGACCTGTGTAAAAGTAAGGATATTGAAATAGCTAGGAATGTGACCACCATCAAATTAGCTGGGACTGCTAAACTTCATATTTGAGTGATATTAGACATTCTCATTAAGAGCTAATGCCACTCAGTTTATATTAATACCCCTGAAGAGAAGCATAGTAGAAGCGAAAAGGTTATGAGAAGGAGCATATGTGTTACCCTGATGTTTCAGTTGAGAGAATTTTAAGCATTATGAGATTGTGCTGTGAATATGAACTCCAAAGACCACACAGTCATGTTGTGGGATGAGGCATACTGGATATCAGTTGACAGTTATTGGAAAGTGAAAATTTAATCGTATTTCTTATATTTCTACAGAGATGCAGCAATTAAGGACTCGAGTATCAGGAATGATGAGTGATCAGTCAGCCAGTGATAGAATAATACATGAAATGCAGCAGAGAGAGATGGATCATCAGGTGAGAATGACTGTGTGATAATGGAAAAATAGGATTCAAATCCATTCATTTTTTTATACCTTATTGTAAAACCACTGTATTGGGAAGTTCTTGAAAACATTTAAAATCAGAAGAATTTAGAAGCAGTATATGATAATGACATAAAACAAAGCCCATTAGGTGAACTGGAAAGTTTGTTTAGTGAGATATCATAGAAGTGCTTCCAAACTGTCCCAACTGATTGAGTGAAACAAAGTAAGTTTCACTGGACATATTATCTGATATTTATAGAGAGTGAACTGCTCTAAATACTAATGGGATGACTGGTGATAGTAAAAGGAGGAAGCTTGTGGGGAATTTTAAAGTTATAGTTTGACTGTGCTGAGGTAGGGGAAACCTATATCATTGGGCAGGGTGAATGTAATGAAAATGGAAATGATGACTGCAAGTTATGGGAGGGTGCGGAAGGAGTAGTAGTATAGACGGAAATTAATTAAAATTATCAAGGAAGTGGGAAACAAAGATGTGCAATTGTGCTATCAGTGAGAGTATGGGAGGGTGTTACAGAGCATGGATAGAATGGATCAAGAATAGCATGGGTGAAAGGAAATACTGGAATTGTGAAGCATGCATGAATATGTGTATATGTGCCTCTGAATATGAAGACTGTGCGAGGCAAGGTTGAAGCGAAGCATTTCTGGAGAAATTTGAATGACTATATAATTAAGTGTGAGGAGAGGAGGAAGATGGTTGTAATGGATGGCATGAATGCGAAGGTGGAATGTGATGAAATTGACAAGACAGTTGGTTAATGGGGAGTGCCTGGAGTAAATGAGAATGGAAGTTATCTTAGGGATGTCTGTGCTGAGAGGGGTTTATTCCATGCAGACACATTTTTTCCAGCAGAAGATGATCATTGGTCTTATGTGTGGATGAGAAATGGTGGAAGAGAAGAGCTAAAGGGCTTGATTGATTATGTGGCTGTGGATGAAAGGTTGGGAAAGTGTGGTGGATGCTGGAGTTATGAGAGGATTCTTTAGAGATTCTGATCATTTTGCAGCTCTTGTAAGGTTGAGGATCAGGGACAAGTGATTGTATGGCACTAGAAAGGATGGCTAAGTTAAAGTGTTGGCAAGGGAGAAAATTAATCAGAAAGAATGTAAGGGAGGGTATGAAAGAAGGGTGACAGAAAGCTTAGATGAAAATGCAGCAAGTATAGGAATGCAGTCATGTGTGAATGAGTTGTTTAAGATGGATTAGAGAAAGATTGTTAAAGGTTGTAATGTTAGTATTTGGATACAGGGCTGTGAGATAAAAGAATAAAAGTGTAATTGCATGGTGGACATCTGAGGTTAGAAATGATGTGAAACAGGAGAGAAAGGAGGAGGGAAGAACATAAGATGTGTAAGCAAAATGTTAAGAGGCTGATAGAGGAAAGTAAAGAAAGAATAGATGAAGATTTTAGAAGAAAGTTGAGTGAAAAGTTTAAGGAAATTAGGAAATTGTATTGGAAGGAGGTGAAAAAGGAAAATGGTGGATGTAAAAGTGGAAATGTTAATGTGAAAGATAAGGAAAGGGGATTGTTGAAGTGAAAGGAAGATAGAAATCATATTTTGAAGAATTGATGAATGTTGTTACATGCATGGATATAGATGATGGAAGGAAAAGAATGCAAGTACAAGGCCTATAGCAAGAAGGGAGGTAAAAAGGATGATTATGAGGTTGAAGGTAGGAAAGGCACTTGAAGTGGTTAGGATTATAGTTGAAATGTTGAAGTATGGAGGAAAAAATGTGATAGTGGATGCATTTGGTATGTAATTTAGCATGGAAGCAAGAAGCCATGTCTGGGGATTGGGTGAAAGCTATTGTTCCTTTATTCAAAGGAAAAAGTGCTAAGTATGTATGTGTAGCAATTATAGGAGAATAAGTCCGTTAAGTATACACAATGAATAGTGTATGCAAGAGTCTTGATTGATAGTGATGGAAGTGACTGGATGCAAAATGGGTAGAGAATGTGAATACCAGATTTTTGTGTTGAGGATGTCTGTGGAAAAGTGTCCAGTGCAAGGTGAGAAGCTGTATGCGTCTTTTATCAAACTGGAGAGAGTCTATGAAAGAGTCATGTGGAAAGGTTTATGGGATGTGTTAAGGATACACAGGGTAGGGGGACAGTGGTTGGATGGTGTGAAAGTCATCTACAGAGGAGCATGTGTATGTGTGGATGGAGAGTTGAGCAAAAGTTTGGATACACTTGTGGGTGTGAGGTAGGGCTGCGTGATGTCACTGGCTTTTTAACATATATATGGATAAAATGATAGGAATGATGAAAGTAAGACTAGGGAGAAGGGGGTGTAGAGAGGGATTATGGCCATGAGATATTGTGGCTAGTGATGATACTGCATTTGTTGAGAGTGAAGAGGGGTTGCAAAAGGTTTTAAGTATATTTTATGGTGGGTGTAAGCATAGGCAATTGAAGTGCAAGTAAAAGTAAAGTAATGGTATTTGAAAGGAAACAGAGTGAAAGTATAGATTTTGCAAAGCTCTATAGAGCAAGAGAAGAAAGTGTACTAATTTGTGTTACAGATATGAAGGGAGAAAGACTGGTCGAGATGACAGAATTTAAGTATTTGGGAGCTGTCATAGGTAAGTTTAGTGATATGGAAGAAGAAATAAGGGAGAAAGCAGTACAGGGTAGAAAATGTCATTAGGTTCCATGATAGAATAATGAAGGATAGAGTTGTAAATATGGAAGTGAAGACAGGATAAAGGGATAGTATGGTCCTCCCAATCCTGACGTATGCAGCCAAAACATGGACATAGAAATGAGTTATATGAGAGGAGTATATGGTATGACTAGATGGAATGAGGAAAGTAATGAGGGGGTGTATGAGAGATTTGGTATGGCAAGAAATGCAAAGGGAATGAATTGTGGAGTGGTAGAGAATAACTGTAGGGAATGTCCATCATTGATATAGATAGATTATTGTAACTTTTTTTTAGCTTACTTTTCATCATTTCTAACTGCCATTTGGCCTTAAGTCAATTTTGATATGTATACTCGTTTATTTTTATGAGTCCACTACACTTCTATTTTCATTTGTTTAAATCAAATAATAGCTCTGGTTTCCCTGTTTCCATGTATCATACATGACAATTGTATATTAGATATGTGCAAATGAGGTCATGTTTCCCTTCCAGAATCTGGAAAGGCATTTAGGTAAAAAATAAAAAGAAAGACATTTACCTGGTTCAGGATGCTCATTTGTCTGTTTCTATACACAGGAATCGATACGAGCAAAGGATAGCCAACTTGCAGTTCTACGAGTACGCTTACAGGAGGCAGACCAAGCCATAGAAACAAAGGATGCTGCTTTGAAAGATCTTCATGCTGAAAATAAAAGGTAATAATTTGAATACAATGTCAGTGTTCTAAAGTGTTGTTTTCTTGTTTATCTTTTTTCTTGCTCCTCATCCTCCTCCCTTTTTGAGATTTTATTGAATCTTATTATGAATGTAGATTCCTATTTTGATTTGCAGATTATTAGAAGGGGCAAATGAAAGTAGTGGACTTCATAGTCATGCCATTCAGACTCTGCAGGACCGACTAGAAGAAACCCTGACTCTCTTGAATAATGAGAAACAACAACACTCATTGGCTCAACATGAACTAACTAAGAGGTATGTTTCATATGATCCAGTGTACCTAGCTGAGCATACATTTTTATTCTGTCTTTTGTCATGTGTCTTTCAATCAGAATTCAAAATTTCACATGAGAAAAAAGAGCAATGAAACCTTGGTACTTCACATCTTTGTGGTCGAATCATAGTAACCTTACAAGAGATTTTGAGTCAAGGGTTAAATCCTTGCAAAGTGGCCCAATATCAGGTGATGTTTTTTTAGGACATGCTGTTTGACATCAGATGATGTCTAGCTTTTCCCCTCTATGTTTAGATATCATCTTACTTTTATGGGTGTTACCTGACTCGGCCATCTTGAGTTCACATGACAAGTGAAAAGTTACCATAGGCAAGGGTGCATCATCATCAGACGGCAAAATACAGGACTGTCTTTTGAAAGAACTTCTTGCATCAAAAGAGTCCATCCTGCCCCTCCTCCTGAATGTAGCACAGCCTTGAGCAGCAGCAGCTCTTGGTTATTGAAGTGTGAGGCAGGTATAGGCTTTTTATTACTACTTAGGGGTTGATGGTTAGTTATAGAGTAGTTTGGGAGGGAAAGGTATAGTGCTGTAGGCTCCTGCAGCCCAAGGCTCCACTATTCCAGTATCAGAAAAATGTACACTCCTTTGGAGTGAGAAGTCCTTTGTAGAGACTACTTCCAATGATACAGTCTAGCCTAAGGTGACTTTTCATTTGTGGTGTATCTTAGAGCAGGTGGGATAGTTTACATATATGTATATATTTTTTATACATGTTTGCCATTTCCCACATTAGCAAAGAATCACAAGGAAATGATGAAGAAAAGGCCATTTACTAACATCCATTTTCTAACTGCCATGTTTAGTGCATCAAAACCACAGCCTCCTATCCACAACGAGGCCCCACAAACCTTTCTGTGGTTTCCTCCAGCTCTTATGTGCGCTAGTTCAATCCATTGACAGTATGTCACCTCCTGTATACTGTCTAACTCTAAAGCTCTCTATTCTGAGCATGCCTTTCACCCACCTGCATGTTCAGGCCCCAGACACTCTAAAATCCTTCCATCTCCAGTTTGTTCTATCTTCTTGTTCCCTCCACTTCATACACATATTTCCTCCTTATCAACCTCTCCCCTCTCATTCTCTCCATATGTCTAAATTATTTCAACACACCCTCTTCAGCTATTTTAACCATACTCTTCTTAATACCATACTCTCTCTCTCACCCACTCGTCTTAATACCACACTCTCCCTCTCATTTCTTACTTGATCCGCCTTCCTCACATAAGGTAATATCCTCAAACATTTCATTTCCAATGGATTCACCCTTGTCCATACATTCTCATCCATACACTGCTGCTGGGGCTACTGTATCTTCAAATATACCCATTTTTTCCCTCCCAGATTCCTCAGCATTTCCAGAACCTTCTAATCTGCACCCACCCAGTTATTTACCTCACTTTCCATCATTCCATTCACTGCCATATCCACCATGTCTAAAACATGTCACTTCCTCCAAATTTACTCCAATCATATTCACACCCCAGCTGTCCTGTCTCTTTGCATTGCTAATCCTAATAACCTTGCTGTTATTCACATTTACTCTCAACATCCTCATATCACTCGCACTCCCAAACACAGACACCAACTTTTGTAGTTTCTCACTTGAATGTGCAACTAATGCTGTGTTATCATCAAACAGTAGCTGACTCACTTCCCTGGCCCTTTTGTACCTTACAGACTGCACACCTGCCCCTTTCTCTAAGACCCTTGCATTTTCCTCCCTCACCACTCTAAACAGCCATGGTGACATTACACATCCCTGTTGCAGACCCACCTTTACCTGGAACCACTCACCCACCTCTGTCTTCTCCATATCCATAAATGCCATATACAAATCCTTTTGCTTTTCTAAGTGTTTCTCAAATATATTCTTCAATGCAAGCATCTGATCCACACATCCTCTACCATTCCTGAAACCACAAATTTCCTCCCCAGTCTGATACTGTGTGCATGCCACTACCTCTCAATTACTAATCTTCCCTACAACTTACCAGATACACTCAGCATATTATACCACTTTATCTCAAACACTCACCTTTAATGCCCATGCCTTTGTGTGATGATACTATACATACATTCCACCAGTCTACGTGCACTTCAGTGACCCATATTTATATTAAAAATCCTGACTAACCAATCAACAACACAGTCACCCCTTTTCTTTAAAAATTCAACTGCCAAACTATCCACTCCAGCTGCCTTGCCACATTTCATCATATGCAAGTCTTTTACCACCTCTTGTCTTTTCATCAAACCACTTGCCATGGCTCTCAATTTTCATAACTCTCTGACCGAAGCATCCGACATCTGCCACCCCTGCCATCACTCTTTTATAAATCCTTCAAGGAACTCTTTCCATCTCATCACCTCATCACTGCTTGTTACCACTTTTTCATTTCCCTCTTGACATGTTTTCCCATTTTATTCTTGTTTTTCTCACACTGATAACCTTCTTAAACATCTTATTCTCTGTGGATTTTACTGACATTCACTCCCCCTAACTTTCATTTGCTTTCTTTTCAGTCCTTTTCCCTTACTCTTGGTCTCTTGCTGCTTTCTCTTGTATATCTCCCAAATACTAATCCTCCTCCTCAGTCAGTGCTGCCCACACACCTCTCTTTCTGTTTCATGAGCAGAAGTACTTTGTAATCTCACATCTCTGTTGCTAAAATAGTATGTGTTATTTTAAGTGTGTATATTCAAACCTGTGGTTGGAAATCCTGTGTTAAGTTAGGACCTCTGTATACAAGTGACTCATTTCCCTTTGTTTTTATTTGTATGTTGTGGTTAAGGCCTAATCTATACTATTTCATGCTTCTTCATTTCTCATAATGTGATTTTTATGATTACACATTATTCATCATCAGTTAATGAATATAAAATCTCACTAATTATTTTCCCCCCCAGAATAAACCAGTTAGAAGAGGAGCAACAGGGAGTAGCAGTAGCACTGTCTGATGCACAAAGGAAACTAGGAGAAGAGAAAACCAAAGCACATCAGCTAACTATGCAGGTTTGCTGTTTATTTTTCATTTTATCTTCCTTCTCAGTTTCCTGAGGTGGATCAAGTGCACATAGATTCAAAAAGTAGAGTATAAGGATTGAGTGCCAGACCCTCAATATCTTGCTAGTAATACTGCATCCTGAGTATGCAGCACCATTTTGGTCTTAAATTATCATAAGAATGAAGATAGGGTTGAGGGTCGAGAAAAGGACAGCAAGATTAATACCAGGATTTAGAAGTGACCTACATGAGAGAAGATCAAAGAGACTAAAATATTCTTCATAGAGAAGCAGAGGCTCCATGATAACTCCAGAGAAGCTTTTAAGATGCTCTTAAATATGAAAACATTGATACTTATTCTTTCTTCTTTCTTTCATACTTGTTCACTGTTCCTTGCATTAGCGAGGTAATGCCAGGAATATACAAAGAAATAACCTCATTTGCTTACATCCATGTTCTGTCTACCATGTACAATGCACTAAAACCATAACCCCTTATCCACAACCAAGCCCTGTAGACTTTTCCATGGTAACTGCATCATATATCCTGGTTCAGTCCATCAACAGCATGTCACCTCATCTATATCACATCTCTGCAGTTTACTATATCCCTTGCAAGCCTTACACCTGTCTGCATATTCAACTCTCAAAACCTTTTTCACACCATCCTTTTATGTCCAGTTCAGCCTACCCCTTCTACTTGTTCCCTCCACTTCTTAAAGATAACCACATTGTCAGCCTCTCCTCATTCATCCTTTCCGTATGTTCACACCATTTCAGCACACCCTTGTGTACTTTCTCAACTATACTCTTTCTTTTTGCTGTACCTCTTTCTTACCTTATCATTTCTACTTAGGAATTGACTTCCCAAAATATTGACTTATGGAGTGCCTTGAGTTTTGAGGTTGAAGTCTTTACTTCCTACCCCAGAACTCCCTTCCGTCCAATGGAAGGAGGTGGACATCTTAAGAACAAGGGGCAAATGGGAATATGATTGAAGGGGACAGATGGCAGAGTGGCATCAGGCAAAGAAGTGAAAAGATGATGAAGTGAGTATTTTGTTGAATGCATTAGATCAGCGTTGCCCAAACTGGGGTACTTGTACCCCTGGGGGTACGCAGCATTGTTCAAAGGAGTACATGAAAAGATAATGCTTCCCCCCCCCCCCAAACTGTATCACCTACAGGTCATCTGGCATTTTGGATCATTTACTTAACTGAACATGTGTATGTAAGCACAGGTGATTGTATAAGAATGTAGAATAACTGAATAACCACATCACTTACAGTTTCCAACAGATCAGTGGCGTGAGCAATGAACAGGTCTTCAAAAGATGTGAGGATAGAGCATCACCGCCTTAAGTTTTTAAACAGGTCAATGATATGAACAGTAAACAGGTCTTCAAAAGACTTAAGGATAGAGCAGCCAGAGGACATAACATGAAATTAAGCAACAATCTTGTAAAAAAAAAGACATAAAGTACTTCTTGTATGCTATAAGAGTAGTGGATGAATGGGATAAAATGACCTATGATATGGTTTAATGCAGACAGATTGCATAAATTAAAAAAAAATTGCTTGATTGAGATTGTTCAAGAGATAGGGTCCCATGATTGTAAGCTACCTCCCCAAGATTGTTCAAGAGATAGGGTCCCATGATTGTAAACTACCTCCCCATAGAGTACAAATAGCTGATTATAAGATAACCTAGATTTAGAAGAGTTACTGCCCCAGAACATGACCGTGCTGTACTCTGCATGTGTGCTCCACCCACTTAAAAAATCTCCCCTGACATGGGTCCTTTGTTCCATTCCATTAAGTTAGTCTTCTACCCATTAAAGAAGTTATTATCCCAGAACAGAACTGTGTTGCATTCTGCATGTGAACTCCACCCACTTTAAAAAAGCTCCCTTGACATGGGTCCTCTGTTCCATTCCATTAAGTTGATCTGTCCCATTCCTATTGCTGTAAGTGATCCAACTTCTTAAACAGCCTCCCATGTGGTACAGTGTGAGATGGTTTCTGTCAATCCAGGTACAGTACAGTCAGTCTGCCCAGCCTTCTCTTTTGTTTAGGAGAGAACTCACTCTCTCATATATTTAAGAGGTTTGATACACATGACCTCCTTTCTCTTAAACCATATTATCTCACTTAGATAATTTCTCCTCTGCAGGAGGTCATCCATTTGTTTTCCGATTATCTTCTCCAGTGCCTTACAAATCACATTCATCAGGGAGACTGCTCTGTAGTTCAACACCTTCCTAGTTTCCTTTCTTAAAGATAGATAAGAGACTTCTCAGGGGGTTAGTTGATATGACCCAACTCTAAGGAATTGAGCTTTATGCAATTGATCCATTATTTTTATGTGGCATTTGTATTATAGGTGATACAATATGGTAAAGATGCTAGGGTATGTGTTCAAAATTAAACAGTTGATGTAAATGTTCGTTACTGTCTTGGGCTGGTTAATACCTTTCCCTCTTAGTATGATATAGTTTGTCATAGATATGAATCCTGTCCACAGATAGGTTCTTTGCGTGGTGAGCTGGTTTCTTCAAGAGAAGAACTAACAGAATACAAAGCCAAGGCTGGGAGAATCCTGCAGAGCAAAGAAAAGCTGATAGCAACACTTAAAGAAGATCGAGGTGGGGTTGGTGAGGGATCCAGTGGAGGAAATTCAGAACTTGATGTTCACCAGGTTGAATTACACCAGATGAGGTAGAGCAGCAGATATTACATTGTCATTCTGAGAGTCTCTCTGTTATATCGATATAACATTTTCATAATTGCTTCTCCTTTCCCTTTTTCTTATACCAAAATCATGGACCTTCTTTTCAGAGCTGAAAGAGATTTATTGCAGGAAGAGTTAGAGAGTGCAGGAGCACGTTTACGGCAGCTAATGGGTGAATTCTCTGAAATGGATACTGCTGCTCAAGATCAAGCAACACTTGCAGCTCACAATATTGCATCACTGGAAGAGTCCATAGCTGATGAACGGAAAAAGAGAACTGAGGTGGAGTCTGAAGTACGCCAGATTCAGGAGGTAAGTAATAAAATTTTTTGTTAGTACTGCAATTTGTATTTGAGAATTAAGAAAGCAAGCATATATGAGCAAATGAGACCATTCTTTGTGTGTTCCTTGACACTGGAAATAGTAAACAAGTATGAAGAAAGATTTAGAATAATACAAAACAATGTATGGGCTTATGTCACAGGTGGGGAAAACCAGAGAGATTTGTTTGTCCTGGTCATTAGTAGGGGTCTGTGGTTTTGATGCATTCCATGACAGCTAATGAATGGATGTGAGTGAACGAGACTTTTTCTTTATCAGTTCGTGGTGTTAATTTGCTTATGTGGGAAATGGCAATCAGGTATGAAAGAAATAAAAGACATAATATAGTGCTCACCAGTAAAGTTGAAAATTGTGTGTTCACCACCAACTAGTACTTACTGGTTTCCCTTTCCTCTTTATACACTGCTTAAAATGACCAGGAACTGAATCAGTAATGTTTTGAAGCCATTACGGCTCCTTCTTTGCCCAAATTTCATGAATAGCCACCTCGAACTTGGGTCACAACTAAATATCCCTGTTACATGATATTATTTTCTTATGCTCTCACAAGTTTTCTATTGGATTCAAATGCAATGAATTCTTGGGCCAGTCACAGAAAGACTCTACTGTACAGTCCTTTAGCCAATCACTGACTAGTTTGGCAGTGGCAGTGAGCCCCATTGTTCCCCTTCTGTGTTCCTTCTTTAGGAAAAGTAAAACAGGAGGGGAAAATTTCCATCCCCTCATTTCCACCCCTTTTAGCCACCTCCTATGACATGTAGCACAGCCATGGGCTGCAGGAACCTTTAGAAAGAGGTCCTTGGTAACACCAGGACTGTTTGATAGAAATTGGTCTTTGGATGATTATCAGTAGCATAAATGTGCACACCAGAAAGCACAGGAACAATAAAAGATAATTTTCAATATCTTTCATACGTTACATATTACGAGCAAATGACAAGAAGTACATTAGAAACTGAATAAATGCACAATAGTCAGAGAGAAGGCCTCATCTAACCTAATGAGTTAACCTGATTCAAGTCTGCAGAAGCTTTTCACAGTTCAGGTACTATTTCCAGTGTTTTCTGTGTTTAATCAGAGTTTAAACATTGACAGTCACCATACTGGTGTCAAACTTGAGTACTGTCTCTTTCATGTCCAATTTGTCTTGTGTGTGTGTGTGTGTGTGTGTGTGTGTGTGTGTGTGTGTGTGTGTGATAGGAATGCCGTTCATGCATTCAAAGCAGTTTGTTAATGCATCTCTCTCTCTCTCTCTCTGGCCATCGACCATGTCAGTGTCAGCGTGTGGGGTATAATATACCAGGTTCAGGTGAACTAGGTTAAGGAAGACAGGTAATATCTGTACAATGACAGTTTCATTTTACGTCATCACTAACTATAAGTACATTTATTCTTGGACAGGAGCTGCGTTGTGCCCATGAAGAATTAACGAGACAAAAAGTTTATCTCTCATCACGGTTACAAGAACGGGATGTTGAGATAGACAGACTCAGAAAGCAGGTAAGTTCAGTGCATGACCTCTTTTTCTTTAAGATCAGAACCTTCTATATGTTTTCATTGCATATCATTTTGAAAAATACGTATTTGATAAACAGCTTTGCTTTGCTCATGACCTATCCCTACTTGAGCACCTTTTAAGGAAATCTCTAAGAAATTATTTGATAGGCAAATATGATGAAAAGATTTCTGCTTGGGTAATCAGAATAGCTAAAGATTTTGGAAGAAAGTTAAGTGAAAAGTTTCGGGATAATAAAAAACTATACTGGAAGGCGGTGAAAAAGGAAAGAGGTGGATGTAAGAGTGGAAACATTGATGTGAGAAGTAAGGCAGGGTAATTATTGAATCAAAAGGAAGATGGAAAGAGTACTTTGAAGAACTAATGAATGTGTGAGAAGGGGTGGCAGCTTAGATTAAAGGCCATGTAGCAGAAGTAAAGAATGCCTCACCAGGCTGAATTGTTTGTCATTCCATTTCTAAAAGTTGCTTCTTTGGCCAGCCTTGAGCATAGCTTTGAACACTTGATGATTTTGGATGCTTTAGTGACTGGAAATAGTCCTTACAAACACCCTCTGTATGTCCCTCCCCTGCCCTCCCCTGACTGCCTCCCTATGCACTCCCCTGCCCTCCCTTACTCTGTACCCACTACCCCCTGTATGGCTCTCTACTCCCCTGGCCTTCACCCCACTGAATATCCCTGCCATCCTTAGATCTCCATCCTCTGCAGTGCCTTCCCTTCCCAGGACCCTCTACCCCTATATGGCCCTCCCTACTCTTGGCATCCACCCCATGCATAGCCCTCCCATCGCCCTCAGTGTCTGTGGCCTGTACTGGATATAGTCCACTATATATAGGCAGAGAAAGTATTGCTTTCTTGAAAAAATTGCACCTGAAAAGTGTTTGGATTGTGCTCTTTAGTTGTACTAAACATTTCTACCAAGTTTAAAGGAGATTTTGAATGCCATTTTGGAATGATTTAATTTTGGTCATGTCAATAGACAGATATATTAACTGCCATGCTGTTGCTCCATCATATTATGTTCAAGTTAATGGTAATGACAAAGTTAAGGAGATATATGTTTTGGAATATTTGAAAATATTCCAACCCGAGCATCCCTAGATAATATGAATGTTGCTGTGAAAGGGTTAAGGCATGAAATTTTATCTTTTTTTTCCCTTCAACCAGTGATTAAAGTAGAGCATAATTTCATGTTCTTAGAAATTAGTGTACATTTGCTTCAAGCTGTAGTTTTAGTTAACAGTGAGAACACCACACCTCTGAACTTTAGATATGGAGCAAAGTTTCACATTTATACAAACATTCTTGCATGCCAGCGAACTGAAGATTAATTTTACTAAATTGCACAATATTTTCCGACTTGCTGAGATTGCTGTAACAAGAGTTAGGTGGTGGATGCATTTTTGTCACCTTAACATATTCCTAGTTTATTTGAATACCTTTAACATCTCCAGAACCAATCGCCAAAACAAAGTCTGTTCAACACAGACTTTGATATGATTGACTATTTGTACCTGTTTTACAGAGCTTTGACTTTGTCATCTAAGATATATATTTTCTAATATTTGAGACATTTAAGGCATTATTGGAAAAGAGTGTTTAGGTTTAGGAAAATTTTAATTGTTATTGCTCTGTCTTGACAGGTGGCTCACAAACAGAGTTCGTCTAGTAGTCTATCAGAATTGGAGCAGCGTGTTCATGCATTGACAGAGTCTCTCATTCATAAGCAGAACAGCATAGAAACTTTAAGCACTGAAAAACACTCTCTGATCATCCAGATGGAACGCCTTCAGGTAAGCTTTGTTTCCCTAACCTTATTTTTCCCTTCAGCATTGTTCACATGTTTAAGCTATTTACATGAGTCACCACATGGGTGAGGCTGGAAATTGTGATGACATATGTGCTTGATATTTCGGTAACTACTTTCATATCTCAAAATGCCTCAAGTTCCAAAGTTGGATTTTTTTTCCAGTGAACACTGCTGTGGCTGTTCACTGTCTTATGAACAGGAGCTTAAAAAGAGACTTTTATCTCTCAGAGTTAGTGAAAAGATTCACTTCCTGATCATGTCCAGAGGCCTTGCTCTTCAAACCTCTTATCTCAAAAGAATATGCTGTCTGGACATATGCCCTATCAAGATCAGACATAGTGTCATCAGAAATGTGTGAAGGGACAGAAGGGTTTCAGTGGGATTCTTTTCTTTAGTAGTGGAACTCCAGATAAGTATCTTTGTCACCAGATCCAGTGTGTGCCACCAGTATATTTATCTCCTCTTATAGATGTTGGAACAGTTGCAACAGATAATCTGTTTTGGATTGGAATTACAGTATTGAAACCAAATTGATAATTTTCTTCCAGTACTTCTGGGAAAAGTTCTTCTCATTTAGTTGGTTTCAGGATTTGATAATCCTCAGGATGCTTAATTTGACCTCTGTTACAATACACTTAATCTGTTTTGGATTGGAATTACAGTATTGAAACCAAATTGATAATTTTCTTCCAGTACTTCTGGGAAAAGTTCTCATTTAGATGGTTTCAGGATTTGATAATCCTCTGGATGCTTTATTTGACCTCTGTTACAATACACTTTTATCTGTTGTGAGGGCTAATTTGACTCTGGGCCACAGCAGTTAAAACGTTTTTGGTCCTCTCTGGATTATCCTCTTTGCAATGAAATATGTGCTGTTTTCCACTCTGATGCTCTGGTGGCTGCCATACATACTTTGTAAACATCCCAACTTCTCCAGCTGTGTGGTGTTACTTTTACATGTCCCTAAGTCTGTATGTGCCTATAGAATCTCCCTCAGTAGTTACATATACTTTGACATCTAAATTGGATTATTGAATGTATGTAGCATAGGATAAGGTATAGAATGTGGGAATTTGTTTGTAAATATACCAAAGTTTCTCATCTTTGGAGGTTAAGCTTTTGTATCAATTTCCATTTTATAGAAAATTTCAGATTTGTATAGATTTCTCTGTGTTGTGTATTTCGGATAGATATGAAAATTATATGCCTCTGGAGTAAATTTACTATATCATTAAACCTTTTCATCTCTGTTAGCTTCAACATTTTTGGAAGTTATGAAATCAATACAGAATTCCAAAATCTGTAGATTTTTCTGTATTTTTGTATCCCCCCCCCTCTCTCTCTCTCTCTCTCTCTCTCTCTCTCTCTTCTTTCTAAGAAGTAATCTATGAAATGTACAATTTCATTTTGAGGCTTTATGTATTTTTTATGAAAATTTTGTCAGAAACTGCACAAGTTGGTGACTGAGTTTGGAAAAGTGTGTGAAAGGAGAAAGTTGAGTAAATATGAATAAGAGCAAGGTTATTAGGTTCTGCAGGGTTGATAGACAAGTTAGTTGGAATGCAAGTTTGAATGGAGAAAGATTGGAGGAAGTGAAGTGTTTTAGATATCTGGGAGTGAACTTGGTAGTGAATGGAAACATGGAAGTGGAAGCGAGTCATAGGGTGGGAGAGGGGCAAAGGTCCTTAGATATTCGAATTGAAAGTCTGTACTCTTCATTAAAGGTAGATCTCGGGTAAAATTCCCTATGCATACATCGGATGGCCTCCCCAAAGAGAAGTTGCAAACCCCTTAGCACCTGTAAGTTACAGCCATGATCTCGATGAGGAAGGCAGCTTTAATTAATGATCACTTACAGACCTGTCTTACAGTGTTAAATTGTCAGTCACAGTCAGTGTTATCCGCATATGGAGCCCACTCGGGACTCGATAAGATGTTTATAGCATTTATAAACTGTTAATAATGATGGTTTCTTTTTATGATGAGACTTAACATAGATTTATGGACTGCAGAGTGCCTACCTCTTTTTCTATTTTTTGTATTGAGATCATTGGCCAGGCCTGTACACCCCAAGGCATTTGTCATTTGATGAAGGCATAAAACAAAGAAATAGGCTTCTTAATGATATTCTGACTCTTTTCCTTTTTCTTTTCCATAGCAACAATATCAGGAATCCCAGAAGATGCTTAATCGTGACCCTCCATCAACATACCGCCAAGATGATGGTAAGATATAGAATTTTTAGTAGTGCACTTATGGATAGTATACAGCAGTATGTGAAAGGAGAAGGTTGAGAGAGAATGTAAATAAAAGTAAGACCATTAAGCCTAGCAGTGGAGAGAATTGTTGGTTAGAGTGTAAGGTTGAATGAAGAGAACCTAGAGGAGGAGGAGTGTTTTTGATACCAGGGAGTGGATATGGCAGCACTTGTACCCATGGGAGCTGATAGTCACAGGATAGATCAGGGGGCTAAGGTTCTGGGTGCATTGATGAGTGTGTGGAAAGTGAGGTCACTGTTTGTGTTGGCAGTGATGGATCTCTTTGTTGGTATACCAGTCCTGAAGGTATTGTATGGATGTGAAGAATGGGCCCTTGATAAAAAAGTATGGGAGAAGGTGGATGTGTTGGAAATGAAATTTTTTAAGGACATTGTGGTGTGAGGAGATTTTTTTTTTTTTTTTTTTTTTTTTTTTTTTTTTTTTTTTTTTTATTGTT
>JAYMFT010387544.1:0-19973 GCA_038088735.1 Panulirus argus | reverse complement strand
TGTGTGTGTGTGTGTGTGTGTGTGTGTGTGTGTGTGTGTGCGTGTGTGTGTGTGTGTGTGTGTGTGTGTGTGTGAGTTAGATTGGGAGAGTGTGTGAAAGGAGGAAGTTGTGAGATGTGATTAATATCAAGCTGTGTAGGTTTAGAACAGCAGAGGGACAGATTAGCTGGGGTGTGAGCCTGAATGGGAAAATTTGAAGTGGAGTGTTTTAGGTACCTGGGAGCGACAATGGCAGCGAATGGAACCATGGAAGCAGAAGTGAGTCATTAGATTAGGTTAGCGAAGGGGCAAGGTTCTGGAAGCACTGAGGAATGTGTAGAAAGGGAGATCCTTATCTGGGAGGGCGAAAACGGGTATGTTGTAAGGATGTGAGGCATTGGCAATAGATGGGGAGGTAAGGAAGAGGGTGGATTTGTTGGGTCATGATGAAATGTCTGAGGACAATATGTGGTGTGAGGCGGTTTGATCGACAAAGTCATAATAATAGGGTAAGTGAGATGTGTGGTAATAAGAAGAGTGTGGTTGAGAGTGTTTAAGAGGGTTTACTAAAATGATTTGGACATAAGGAGAGAATAAGAGAGGAGAGGTTGACAAAGGATATATGTGTCAGAAGTAGAAGGAACAAGGAGAAAGGGAGACCACATTGGAAATGGAAGGATGAAGAGAAAAATATTTGGAGCGGTTGGGGTCTGAACTTACAAAAGGGTTTAAGGCGTGCTCGAGATAGGATGAAATGGAACGGTGAGGTATACAGGAGGCGACATGTTGTCAGTGGACTGAATCTAGGGCAAGTGAAGCAGCCGGAGTAAATCATGGAAAAGTCTGTCAAAGATCTTCAACTCGATTTTAAGGAGTCCATCCTGTCTCTGCTCCTGAGCGTAGCGCATCCTTGGAGCTGCAGCAGACCCCGGAAAAGTGGGTCTAAGGGAGTAACTTCACCTAAACCATCTCAGAAATGGGTCCAGGGGTAAATTGTGATAGATATATATCTGTACATTTCCTGAGCTTTATGTCTTCACCAATGAGCCAAGACTTTGTGGTTGAATTACGACTGCATCACGCATTTCTAGAATAACGTTGTAAACCTAATCCACAAATAAGAAATAATGTTATCTTTCCCTTATGAGAATTTATGAGTCAACGACGGACTGACCATTACGACTGTTCATAGCAGTAGTGTGCCACCCACTACACACTTCCCATGACAGAATTGTGCCACCCACTCCACACCACCCACGTCAGTAGCGTACCACCCACTCCACACCACCCTCATCAGTAGTGTGCCATCCACTCCACACCTCCCACGTGAGGAGAGGGTCAGCCAGAGGTACAGGCATTACTAACAGGCGTGTGTCTTCCCTCCGGTAGGCTGCTCCAGTCGTACCCACCGCGTACGGTGTCGACGCTGCTGGCTGCGTGAGCGGGCCCTCCGGCAAGGTCTGCCCCACCGGCAACATCCAGTACGTCTAAGTCACTTCCAGACACGTCCAAGGGGAAGGGAGCAGCAGCAGCAGGACCTTCCACCGTCCATCCTTCAAGAACTGCTGGGCGACACCAACTCAAAGAGTCTCTGATGTTCCAGCAAACATGGCTCGGATTTTCTGGGTATTCAAAACTTACAAAAGAAAAAATCCATCTTAATGATACTTAATCTCTGAGTTGTAAGATTCATATTATAACGACAAGCACGCCATAAAGAATAACGATCGTCATGCTGAAAAAAAAAATATTCGACTATAGATACTGTATTGATGTTTGTTATTGTCTTGAACCGAAGAATGTCCTCTCCGGAACAATTGTTGAGACCCAGATAGCCGGCCATAGTGTCAGTTGTCTTTATATTATGGGCATTTGGACAAAGTCTTCAATCTATATACTCCGTTTAATATTCTTATGAGTTGTATGAAGCACTTCATTTGAATCTCATTTTTCAGAGACGGTTGTATGTTGAGAGTTGTTTATGGAAAAATAAACCTAAAGTATATTATGTTTTTCGTATTTTCCTTAAGACAAACCATCTCACCGTAAAAGCTGTCTATGAAGACCTTTATCCGGTATATTTTTACAAACCAGTAAAAAATAACAGGATAAAGACATTTAATATCGTGGGAAGCACAGTTATGGATAACTAAGTTATTCGTATACGCTCTCTGGTTATGTTAATGCGAAAGTGCGACTTATGGCTTTCTGAAATACCTCCATCTACAGACCAGTCACCGACATGTCTGTGTACATCACGAACATCCACAAATCAGCATCACCAACACGTTTGTACTCATCACTAACATCCAAAGACCAGCGTCACCAACATCTTTACACCTATGTAATACAGTTATACTTTCGAGAACATGTAATATGACTAAGAAAGTGATGTGAAAGACGCGTAGATCAAAGACGAATGAATTTTAGACATGGATGAAGTGCTGCTGTGAATGGCCTGACCAAATAACGCGTATGTAAGATGGTTACTTGAAGACCTACAGCGGTAGAAATATTGAAGATATGAACTATTTGTAGGCTACAGGAAAGAGGATGTCTTGCATTTATGGAGGCTTTCTCTAATGTTCTGTAGCTTTTAAAAAGTTTAAATTTCATTTGAATCCACAATTTCATTACGGCTTATTTCATTCATCCACTGCCGTTATACTGTACATGGGCTGCTCGAGATCTTTTCTAACAAGTTTCTTGCTTAAATTCATGTTATATCCTCTGGCTGATCTATATTTGCATCTTCAGAAGAACTGTTCAATTTCGACATCATCACTAACGGTTTCGAAATTTCAAAGTAGTGATCAGGTCACCCATTACTCTTTCCTATTACACGGTGAATAAATCTAAGGCCTCTAACTAGTCACTGTAGCTTAGCACCCTTAATTCTAGTATATCATATTTGGTTACCCTACTCTGCATCCCTTTCTATATATTCTTTGTGCTTCTCTAAGTACGGTGTTACTATGAAGAGAATCGTTAATCTCGCATGACGAATCAGCTCGACATACAAAATAGATATGCAAGAGCTACTGCAGTGTGGAAACCTTCGTTTTCTTTACGAGGTTAAAAAAAATAAACACCCGTCAGCACTTCGTCCACGCTGAAAGGTCGCCTATTGTCACCAGCAACCAACAAAGATTGTAATTAAAGTGAGGGACTCGAGATACAGATAATTGCAACCATGGACTTCACAGCATCTTAAAAGAAAAAAAGACAGGATTACAATTATCCAGTTCCCAAAATGACTTTACGATCTGTATTTTTTTCCCAAATCTAATTGCCTCCTCCATCCTACCGAGGAATCGCCAGGAACAAAACGCAAAATGGTCTCGTTTGCACTCACGCACCCCCTTGCAAGTGGCTTCTATACTGAAACCATCAAAGCTAGCCTTACCAATATCAAGATCCAAACCTCAATGACAGCACTTACAATCCAAAGCTAAACCTCACAAACAGCACCTACCATCCAAAGCTAAACCTCACAGACAGCACCTAACATCCAAAACCAAACCTTATATAAGACAGCACCTACCATCTAGAGCCAAACCTCAAAGACAGCACCTACCATCCAAAGCTAAACCTCACAAACAGCACCTACCATCTAAAGATAAACCTCATAAATAGCACCTACCGACCTAAGATAGACCTCACAAACAGTACCTACCATCCAGGGCCAAACCTCAAAGACAGCACCTACCATCCAAAACCAAACCTCACAGAATGCACCTACCATCCAAAAACAAACCTCACAGACAGCACCTACCATCCAGAACCAAACCTCACAGCCAGCACCTACCATCTAAAACCAAACTTCACAGACAGCATCTACCATCCAAAACCAAACCTCTAAGACAGAACATACCATCCACAGCCAAACCTCAAAGACAGCACCTTCCATCCAAAACCAAACATCACAGACAACACCTACCATCCAAAACCAAACCTTAGAGAGAGCACTTACCATCCAAAGCTAAACCTCACAAACAGTAATAGCCATCCAGGTCCAAGTCTTAAAGATAGCATTTACCATCCAGAGATAAACCTCACAGACTACTCTACAGTTTTATTTTCAAATGAATGCTTCATATCGCTTATTTCAGCCCACTGCCAGCATGTCACTCCGCATATACCACATTTATCCAGTTCATTCTGTCCTATGAATGCTTTTGTTCTATATGTTCAAGCCCTAATATTCCACAGACTTCTCCACTCAGTCCTTTCATTTCATGTCTCCCCTCCCTCATGTCATCCAGCTGTGGCATACAGGTTAGTCAGTGTTTCTTTGCTCATTTTCCCCTTATGTCCAACTCATTTTAGCACACCCTGGTCAGCTTTATCCATCAGAGTGGACCCACTACTACATCTTGTTCTTCTACTATCATTCCATACACAATCATTTCCATCACATCATCCCCTTCCCTCTTTTGCCCGCTGCCAGATCCACCCACCGCTACCTCAGGTACTCCATTTCCCATTCAAACTTATACTCAAACCATCCTGTCTCATACCCCAGTTGTATCTTATCATCCTATTTTTCTTGACATTTACTATCAACTTTTGCCTCTTACACACACTCCTAAACTCTCAGTAGCCTTCGGTTTCTCTCACCAGTCCACCACAATTATCATCTCTTAGCACGAACTGGTTCAGGTCCCACATCTTCCTACCTACCTACCGACTGACCTTTCCTATACACCGAGCCCCTCGCATTAACTCCTCTCAACAATCTGTACCTAAGCATATCAAAAAATGTAGTAACATCATACATCCTTTGCAAAAGACCCATCTTCACCAGGACCAATTCATCTTCCCTTCCCATTCACACACATTCCTTATCCTTGGTAAAATTCCTCACTGCATTTTAATAACTTTCCATTTACCCTATACATTAGTTTCCCTTCCTAAAAGTTCTCACAAATTTCCCAGGACAAACACTTTGTCCATACACCCTCAATTTTCCTGTAGTCATATTGCTCCTCCCTAGTTAGATGCT
This sequence comes from Panulirus argus, assembly GCA_038088735.1. Lineage (NCBI taxonomy): Eukaryota > Metazoa > Arthropoda > Malacostraca > Decapoda > Palinuridae > Panulirus > Panulirus argus. Next base: position 14,989 of record JAYMFT010387544.1, on the reverse strand, counting down.
ATGTGCTTGCTCTCTCTCTCTCCAACCACCCCCCTCCCCAAACCAACTACCACCACCACACACACTACTCTCAAGATTTATACATAACCCTGTAATCTGAGCACCTGCTTTCTTCTCCCTTGACTTTACATATGAGTACTATATATGCATTCTTCTAGCATTCATGCACCTCATCTTGAACCACACAAAAGTTCAATAGTTTGAGTAACCATTGAACACAATGCCATCCCTTCTTGAAAAACAACTACTATCCCATCCACTCCTGCCGATTTGCCACACTTCATCTTCTGCTAAGGGAAAGAGGCTGATCCATTGACAACCATGTATACAGACAGGCCACAGAGGATGCTGGATATGAGGGAGCAAAGTGAAGGAGGGAAGCTTAGAGATGAGATCCTGATGCCATATCCAGTCAAAAGCTTTTAATCTATCAAGAGCAACCACATGGGATTTCCCAAAATCTCTCAGGAAAGATGACCAAACGTTGATAAGATAGGAAAGAATATCGTCAGTGGACCTTGGCTTATGGAAGCCATACTGGTAATCAGAGAAATGACCGAGATTCAAGATGTCTGAGGATATAGAAGTTGAGGAAGGGATTCAAAAACTTTGGTAATGGCAGATGTCAAAGCAACAGGATGATAGTTACAGGGGTTAGAAGTCATCCTTCTTAGGGATGGGATGTACCAACAAATTCTTCCAAGAAGGAAAAGTTCTGGTCTTAAACAGAAACAGAACAGACGTGCAACCACAAGTAAAAGTTCAGAGGCACACTATATCTGTACGTGGGTATGGATGCCTTGCTTGTGTCCACAGAGAGAAGGGCTTTACAGCCTGTTCAAAAGATATTACAGGGAAGGGCATTGGATAAGTAAAGGGAGCATGAGGTGGGTGAAGGAATGTTAATATTACCCATGGTAGGATTAGAGGAGAAACGAGAAACAAAAGGGGTTGCTTTGTCTACAGGAGAGACAGCTGTAGTACAGTCAAAACAGAAAAGTGAAGGAAATGTAGTATGACAGAAGTTGTTAGCTATGCCCTAAGTTAAAGACCAGAAAGACCTACCAGTGGATGAAGAGGATAGGTTATCACACTTCCTCTGAATAAAGGAATGCTTTGCTCACAGAGAATGTACTTGCAGTGATTACAGACAGTGGTAAATGCTGATTGGGAATCAATGGCTGGATAATTTTTCTAAGCCCGATACTTCTGATCCCTTGCCTGAGTGGCCTCAGAGTAGGAGTAGTTGAACCATGGACTGAAAGAGGAGGTCATTTCAGAGGAAGAGGGGATAACGCTTCCATTCCTGCAACAATAACCTCTGTTATGTGTCTGGCAGAGACAGAAAAGAATTTTCATAAGTTATTCCAGTCAGCTTTGTTTAGGTGCCAATATTTATGTTTAGAGGAACCTGTTGGAGGGGATGTGCTGTTAAAACAAGATATATTTATGACAGTTTGGTCAGATGAACCATTAGGAGCAAGATTATGTATCTACAGCACCAAGGATTAGAGATGAAAAACAGATCCTGAATATTAGGAGAGTGGTCATAGCAGCCTGGAATGTGGGTGGGCTGGGTGATAATATGCTCAAGATTTTTGAGAATGGAGAACGTAAAGGGTTCAGTCCCTCCAACATCCGTATGGAAGGTTAAATGTTGAAATCCCATGAGCAGAGGATCTCGGCTTGTGGATGAGAGGATGTCACGACCTTATGGCAGGAGTCTAGATAGTCAAAGAAAGAAGTAAAATTTGTTGAATTAGTTGAGCAATAGCCAAAACAAAGGAAAAAATGATAATTGGGAAACAGACTTTGAGTCAGATAACATCAAAGTTTGGGAACTCAAGGTCACAGAGGCATGCAAAAGGTGTTTTGATGTTGGAATAAGCACAGACACCACCCCTGAACCAGAATTGTGAGTGGAGATTATAGTTGGAAGTGAGAAAAGGGCTAGTGATAACATCAATAGACATTTGGGTCTAAGAGTGAAGTAAGATATTCAGAGAGGTACTAGACAGATGGTGTTCAACAAAGGAAAGGTTGCTAGAGAGATCATGAATGTTGATACAGTGAAGAGCAAAATAGGTAAGTCTATCAGAAAGGGAAAGGCCATGGGAACTATCCATATTTGTTGCTGTATGGACATTTAAGTTTGGTGTACCACTTATGCCCAGCTTATCATGTGTTTGCGGACTTCTTCTGACTTTCGCATAGTATGTCTCTTCTTCGCCACCACTAATCGATGGCTGATATACAAAAGCCTTTTGGTAGTACTCAAAGTTCAATATCCATGGAATCATTATTACCTTATTTTGTTCCCTAAAGACTACACTGATTTGTCACCACTAATTAATGAGGGATATACACCAGAGCTGTAACTTCACTCATCGTCTTATGTAGGCAACTGAGACAATAGGATGATGAGTGCTAATTGTAGTTGCTCGAGACATATGGCATCTCTACATACTGATAAAGTGCACCTTTCAGTTTAAATGACAATGGGAAGAGGCAACCCATAAAGTATGGCTGGGGTCCCCACTGGGAAAGCCACTGTTAAGTGGGTAAGTATAATTCAAGGATTGTTTCCAAGTGCTAATTACATTTGTTTGTGACATCTAAGTACTGAATATAAATAAAGGCAGGAAGTGGCAATCCGTAAAAGTACAGCCAGGGTCTCCGTGCCACAAAAGATTCTGGTATGGTTAAGGTCCTTAAGGGTTAAAAGTGGAAAAATTCTATTAAAAAAGAAAAAATGACAACCTAAGAAAGGCATGAGAGAAAATATGTACATTAACAGAGTATTGCATAAGTGATAGAAGCTAAGTGAAGAAATAGGGAATGCACTGTTACAAAGTTCAAGATGCATTACAATACAGAAAGGCTAAGATTGGTCTAAAGGTGCGGTTCTCTTTCCCCTTAATATACAAACATATACAGTACATCTGTATCTCTCAAAAAGATGAGAAACAAATTCAAAGAGCATTGTGATAAGACACTATTATCAAGCCAAGTAATGAGTGGTACGATAAGGAGAACTTACACGATAAGCAACAAAGCTAAAGATGAAAATTTTCAGTGTTCTTTTAAGAAGCAAATCCAAACACTGCCCCATCATATAGTCACCCAGTAATAAGTATATATAAACAAATTACAAAATTTGGAAACAATTCACAAGGAAAATCGAGGGAATGGAACATATAAACTATCATGAGAGGATGAAACAACTAGAACTCTACAGACTAGAAAAGAGACAAAGATACATGATAAACTATGAGGCAGTACACTGAAGGCATCAACAATACTGTCCTAAAAAAGGAAGGAAAGAAATAATTAAGTCTACAGTACCATATAACATACCAAAAATGTATCAAACACAAATATACAAAGCCCTGGAAAAAACAAAGACCCTTCAATGTACTGACAAGATAAGAGAAATATAACTGGGATAAATAAGGAAACATTTAAAACATGACATTTGGTGGAAAACAATCCCAGATGAACCCAGGATTGATACTCATGTAATGTGTGAAGTCACTAATAGAAAGGGCATTATCAGTGAAGCAAGACATAAGGTGAGCACTATGTGCTAGCCCTGCCAACAGGCAAAACCTCATCATCGGTACTCTCCTCACTCTTGTAAACATACATATACACAAACACACACCTACGCAATGTTAAGGTCAATAAAAGTTCTCATAAAGCATTTGCAAGTTTAATTAAAAAAAATCATACTGTGCTATCCCTAAGTTTGGATATCAGCTTCATTTCAACTGGCATGTTTAAATGACAATGTAATCAGTGGCTGAGAAGCTGATTCAATGCCACTGCTTAATGACTCGATTCATAAATGATAACTTTTAAGGAAATGAACCACTCTCATACAAATTTTTTTACAATGGTTATTTCATGCTTGATAGACCTTTTTTTCTAATTAAAGACATGCACCTCTAATACCAATTTGCAAAGACTGGGTTAATTGTCTCACAGAACTATCTACACCATACTTACATCAAAATGATGAAGATAAGAAATAACATTTATGGTTCAATTGAAAAAAAAAATGGGATCTTCAATACTTTCTAATTATTCAAATAAAGCTTCATATTAGTTTTCTTACTTCAAACTTTAATGATAGTATAGTTTAGATCTAAACTTGAGTACTGTATATGTGTATACGTACTTATTCAAATAATTCAATCTTTATTCACAGGCTCAGGTATCATAAGGAACTTGTACAAATCAATATCAAATGAGGATCAGTCTATTTCACATTATGTATTTCCTCTAACAGAAAGTTGTAATTGCACAATATTATGTCATGGTAAGTCTGTTAATCATAAATATCATCTAAAGAAGTTGCATTCAATAAATAACTTGCCAAAGTTATCACAATCATCCCCAAACAGAGATTTAGCAACATTAGTGAAATTTAATTCACTCTTAAATAGCATACATCACTACAGAGAGTATTTGGACAAGCTTAATGGACCTGACTGTTATGTGTTTGAACAGGAAGAGTACTGTTATCATATTTCTGAATCAATTTTTTAATTATAAAATCCTATGTCCCCTTTTATGGGGCTCCTGCAGCTTCAAGGTTACACTACAATTAGGAAATGATGGACTCTTTTTGGAGAGAAGTTCCTTTATGAGATTGCTGAAGGTGACTTTTCACTCACAGCTTAAGCAAATGCAAGCAGAGTCTGTTAATGCCTACTTCTGAATTACACAGTAATATTGTAATCTGTAAGTGATGCTGTATAGTTGTTAACCACTTAACTTATCGTAGTTAGAAAAAATAAGACAATAATGGCACATCAATCTTCCTGTTTACTCCAAAATAAGATACCAAGTACAATTACAAGAAGTTCTATTAGTCAAACAAAAATTGCAAGATGATAAATACAAAGTAAAACCTTGTAATGAATTTACTCCTTGCCTGTGGATTAGTTTGAAATATTAGGTTTAAAGCAAGCCAAAAAGCTTTGTGTGTGAATATGATAATGAAATGGTTGTAGCCTACAGCCTGACACCAATCCCTTGATTATTGACGACTAGGTCACATACATACTTCAACAAAGATGTTATGCTGTATACTTAATCACTTACCTATTCAACTTCAGCAATCATCTCACTCTATACTCTATTCATCAGAAAAATGGCTCAATCTTTAAGCAAAAATGAAGGGTATAAAATGTTTCATTTAACATTAATACAAAAAATTTTTCTTGACATACATAACCATAGCTTTAGAATGGCCAACTCCTTATAAATTAGAGAACAGGAAAATTAGTATGCCAAAATATAATAGACCAAAAAAGTGTCTGAAAAAAATTAATCATGGGGATCCCTCCTCTAAATATAGGGATTTACTGCTGGAGCAGGTAATGATAAAGACTTCAGTCTGAAATATCAAACATGAACTTAAACCATATATATCATGTCTTAAAAATACTACCAATAATTATGACTTCTTCAGTCCCAAACCTTCACATTTCCTTTCTACTACAGGCAACATCTCCTGGGTAGCACACAAAAGCGAAAAAAAACAATTCATGAAAAGAAATATACCTCCATACACTGCAACACAATTCTAAGCCAAGTATCACTTATCATCATAGTGACACTACTTTCTTGACAAAAAAGAAAAAAAGAAGTAAATGTTATGTACTTCTGTAATACTACTGCTAAAATAACAAGATGACTACTGTATTGCACAATTTGATACAAAAAAGAAATAAGGAAAATGAAGCATATAATTTCAATAAAGCATGTAAAATTGACCGATATATTCAAAGAACAAAACAATGTTTCTAAATACATGTAGGGTGAAAATGAAAAAAAAAAATCAAGATGATTAAACATGAAATATACTCTCATAAACTTTGTATAATCAAAACTCTAAACAATAGTGAACACCAAAATGTGCAGTATGTAATGAAAATTAACTATATTTAATGTGATACAAATAATGTTCAGTTTTTCAATTTAAAATTATGTTAACAATTCCTTCATATATTTTGCTTACTACTTAAGTTCAGACCATGAACAATGGCAATACAAGGCACAATCTTTCAGTTAAAACCCAGAGTATATGTGATATACTATCAACTGTGTTATTAATACACAACAATCAATTCATTCACACACACTAAGCTACATAATCCTCACATTATATCGATGTACTGTTTTAATAACCACAAGATCAGACATCAAAAATACAAAAATACAAGTAAATTCCCTATGTAGTTGAAAACTGGTTTCAATCATCTATTCATGAGGATGCTAATGTTATGAATTCAATCTGAATAATATAACAAGCCAAGTGGCTGCCAAGGTAGAAGTTACTTCTATTAACTAACTACAGCAGGAAACATTTTCAAACAGAGCAGCATAAAATTAATTCAATATCTTGAATTTTTTTTCTTTCAATTATACATCATTAACAAATGTAAGAAGGTAATGCTTTTACAAGAAAGACATGGTGCATCCCATGAAGAAGGTGCCAAAGCTTCATTAATATCATGCGAGCCATACAGTAAGAGAGGGGAGGCTAGTCCTGGGTGCATTATGGAGCATGAGATGCCATCAAACATGTCCATCTTTGCCTTTATCATCAATGGCCTCTCCTTCCACACACTCCTTATTGGACATAGGACCTTAGCCTCCTCACCCACCTTAAAACTCACTTCAGCTTCCATGGTTCCGTTTGCTGCCGTATCTACTCCAAGGTATCTAAAACATCCCACTTCCTCCAGGTTCTCTCCATAGAAAACACACAAATAACACTAAACGCATAAAGTACTCTACCCAGTGGCCAAAAACACACTTTAATTCCAACTTCCCTCACCCACAAGAAAAAAATACTATCATGTATGACAATAGATGTATTAGGTAATATCACAAACCATCATCATGATGCTTACAGACCTAACTACTAATACCCTATATTACAATATATATCCACTTAAGGTGTTATAAAGTAATCAATCATAAATAACAATTCCAATTCTGGAGGAGAACCGTATAATCAATGCAGTTAAGGCCAGAGACATTCTAAAGTTAAATGAAATACAATGAGAAGACTGACAAACTCAATGTGAAAAAATCAATTACATGTGGTGAAAAAGTAAATGTGATACCATAACTTATTTTTGCAACAGCTTCATTTGTTAAGCAGAAAAACAGGGACGGAGAGTTAACAAGCAACTTCATAAATGTTAACTTGTAAGATGAGATACTGAAAATGACCAAAGACAAGATACAAGCTATATTACAATGTGCATGTGGGAATTGTGCCAGAGCTGGTTTAATAAAGAAGAGATACTGCTCATTCTACAGCAACATCATTCCCAAGTTCCTTGTGGTGTGCTTGAAGTTTTTTGCAAATCTGAATGTCAAACAAATTAACAAATTAAAAAAAATAGCACTTAATTTGTGCTGATGTGATCTTCAAATTTTACATACAAACCTTCTTAGGCTATATGAAGTATTAACAATAATTGCCAAATGATACTGTTATGCTTACACATATATCCAAATCAAACATGCAAATCTGAGATTCAACCCCTTTTGAATAAGCTCCAGATCAAAAATCAATTCCTGTACAGTTATGGGAAACATCCCTTGAAAAAGACAAAAGGCTTTCTAGTAATTGGCAGGATCAACATACCCAAGAATGCAAATGGGGTTCATCAAGGTATTCCAAACCACAGTAAGAAACAGTCATATGATCTCTACAAATCATTTCAGATCTGCACCAGAACCCCCTGCTTCCCCAGCTACCAATCATAACACACCTACTACTGGTTCTGCTAACATGTGACAATAAAACATACAGACCATAACAAACAACAACCAAGTTTCACGCTAGGGCATCAACTTCATAAATTCTCGAGAGCATAAAACTGATATTAATGATAAAAACATTACTACATTCCTCTTACACACAAATGTTACAGTATCAAATGAGAATCAATGATAAAATCAGAAATTCAATAAAAAGGAAATAATTCAGTGCTTCCTTTTTCTTACAGAAACTTGATGAAACAATGCTAAATATAAATCATTTCAGTAAACGAGTCAAAGCCAATGATAAAACATCAAGAACAGTTTGGATATATCTTTTCATACTTGTTCGCTGTTTCCCATGGTAGTGAGGTAGCCCTAGGAAAAAGATGATGAAAGACATATCCACACATACACATATATATTTGCTGTTAACCACAAAGAAAATGAAGCACGATAAGCTCCCAAGTGCATTTTCGTGTAATGATCATATTGTCAGGGGAGATACAAGAATGAAAGAGAAGACATAGAACAGTCGGTTGACATACAAGGAAGAGATGTAGCTTAGAAGTCATTGGTAAATAAGCGCTACCAGATGATGGTGTTCGCGTTAGTGAGCTAGTGTCAAGAACGAGGACTAATCCTTAGAGGGAAAATCCTTACTTGGCCCCCTTCTCTGTTCCTTCTTTTGGAAAAGTAAAAACTGGAGGGGAAGATGTGAAACATCTGGGGCAAACCATGAAAAGGTCTGTGGGGCCTAGCTGTGGATAGGGAGCTTTCATTTTGGTGCATTACACATGACAGCCAGAGACTGAGTGTTACTAAATGTGGCCTTTTTTGTCTGTTTCTTGGCACTATCTTGCTGATGCAGGGGGTGGCAATGCTGTTTCCTGTGGGTCAGGGCGGCGTCAGGTATGGATGCAGGTGAGCAAGTATGAATATGTACATGTGTATATGCATGTGTATGTATATTTGTATATGTTGGCATGTACTGTGCACATATGTGCATGTATGTATATATGTGTATATGAGAGTGGATGGATCTTTCTTCGTCTGTTTCCTGGCACTACCTTGCTAATGCAAGATACAGTGATCAAACATAATAAATAAAATAAATAAACAAAAATATATATCCATAATGTAAGGGAGAAAGAAATCTACTTTCGTACTTCCTGTGTGTCGCAAAAGGTGATTAAATAAGCATCCATCTAATCAACATAACTAGCTAGCTTATCATACTCCCATTTGCATGACAAGAGAAACATGCAGAAATACACGAACCTAAACTTCATCTTACATCTCAGCAGTGTGATCTGAACAAACACCATTGCTCATATGCCTAAAATAAAACAAAACATACTGAAAATGGCTTAATAATCACAACTATATCAAAGACCATTAACTTTTATCACATATTAAGGATATCTTCCCTAAGAGAGAAAAATTACTGACTTCAAAATTTTCAGAAAAGCCAAGCACTGTGACTGAAAGAGTATGGCTAAGAAAAGCCATGTACAAAAACCACCATACTGACCACAATAAATAAGCAACTGACAAATCAGAGGAGACTACAAAGGAACCAGACGACAGGAAGCAACTTAGACACATAAACTATGTGGTGAATGAAAAGTATATCACACTAAATTAAGTCATGATGAAGTAAGTGCATCATGAAGCAGTGCAACATCTTGATAGCAAAAATAAGCAATATCCACTCATACTGTTGGCATATTTAGCAGAAACATGGAATGCTCTATCTACAAATCTACACAATAAACGTAAGCAGAGAAAACCAAGTTGCCCTAAATTACTAAGTGAATGTATGCAGAAGAGACAGGGATAAGGGTACGGCACAAATTTCAAATGATCTGAGATGTGTTTGGTTGTTCTGTCTCAATATGGCAGGAATTGCAGTATACATTAGCTTCTATGCACACCTCACAGACATTCTTTGGTAGGACCATACTTCTAGCAAAGGAAAATGCAAGACCTTAATTCTTGACAAAGAATAACAGCAAAATTTCCTATACTAGAATGTTTCTAATTAAATGCTCATCTGACCATACATAATGTAAATATAACATATTTTCTTTACACAATTCAGACCTTTATAATAAACAACAGCTAAAAACTTCAAGCATCATCCACAAACACTATATACAAGTTTTTGTTTTCAACTGCAAGGCATTAATTGAATAACGGTGCATTAAGCTATGTCTAAATGCCTGAGAGCAGAATAACCATGTTAGGACTATAATGTTGTCTTTATAATACAATTAGGCAAATAATCATTCCCTTCAAGCCATGATCCTTTAAAAATCATCAGGTCATTTTTGCTACACAAATTCAGCCCAAGACCTAGTAATCATTACCAATTACCAATAATGCACATCACTTGCTCCTAAACAAAATACAAATATTATCCCAAATCTGTTTGCCTGAGGAGCAACTATTTACAGTCACAGATATCAATTCTTTGTCTTCCTCCAGCATTTAGATACCTATATATCATGAAGTAAGCAAAAACAAATTAATACTTGCTATTCAACATTACCACATTCCTGGTAACTTAACCTTAGATAATTACGATGTATGAAAATCATTACTTTCGGACTATAAATTCATGTGCATATTATTTTTCTTCCATCTCATACATAGACTAGTAAATTAATTAAAGCAAACAAAGATGCATTTCTGTCATTTGAATCAAGTACACTAATAAAGAGCTCTTCCTATATCTACAGACAAGAAAGCACATCCTACTTCAAATTCAGTTATTCATTACAGTCAAAATCCTAAACAAGAATACAGTGGAGCTAAGAAACCATCTTTTATTTTGTGAACACAAACTTATACATGATATACAATATTTTCACTGAAAAATAAATCCTGAGAATGCATATAAAAACTTTATGCAATTTCAATGCAAAAAATGAAAAATAAATGAAAGAAAATTCAATAAACTGAGCAAAAACAAAATTCCTTGGGATTTTCTACATAACCCACAGAATTGGCAATCTTTCTTGAAGACTAACTATTATGTGCTCTCAAAACTATATATTTCTAAAACTTTAAACCAGTCTATACCATCTAATCTTAGCCTTACCTGCCATGTATTCCATTCAAGAACAGCAGTCATTTCAATCTTCTAAATGCCAACTGTTTCTTAAAAGAAGCAAAAACAACAAATACAACAGTATGCAATATGATGAATTCTCATACTAACCAGTGCATCTTCCTTTTCTCATAATCACGCTTAAAACAATAAAAGCCTTTGCCATAATTTTCAAATCACACAATTCTATAACATTATTTCCCAATCCCCTGTTTCTTTTCTATTTCTACTCCTATATTTCTACTTATTACTTTCAAATGTTACGATCACTTCATATCCTGAGGAAACTCTCAATCTTGTCAGACAAAAATGCATCTAATACAAAAGTGTGGTCAGATGATAACTGCATCATTAAACTGACAATAATGATGGGCAGTAAACCATCAAGCAGAAGATGGGTTCGCATGTGCAGCCATGGTGTCAATGTGGGAAGCAGCATATAATAACAAAAAAATTTCAGAATTTTTCAATAGAAAAGTGAACTACTGTACTTGTCAATAACATTTTCAGCTATTGCTATAATGCTAATATGGCAGCCATCACTACATTGGAAGGGCAACAGTTACGATGGACGGTTGACCAATGTTCCCAATATCTTCCCAATTGTACATCCAGAACTGTAGAGTATATCAATATATAGTATGTTTTTATATGTTTGAATAGTTGCATGTATAAATTACTACTGCAAATCTATAAATACATAGTTGTGTATAAATAACTACAGCAAAATTATCAATGTCAATCAATATAATTTGAAAAGTAGGTCTTTATAATACCAATAACAAATTCCACACACTCTAACATGTTCTATCTAGCCTTCAGTTACAAAATAAATAAAAGATGTCATTTATTACATATCATCCTTTAAACTTGAAAAGAGGTGTCCCTTCTACCATATCATTACATCTTCTATTATGCACCTAGCAAGGATTATATTTCATAAGAATAAATTATATAAGTTAAGGCTGGCATTGTGAGGTTTCATCAAAAACTGAAAATTGGTAAAGAACATCTCTGACTACATCTCATTTTGTATAGCAGTAAAAAAAAATTTTCAACATAAAAGTAGTACTTCCAAAACATTCTTTTTCAACTCAGGACAATCTTATCTATCTATCTAAGGTGTGTAAAGACTATAAAATACTGCCACTGATGAAATATATTAGAAGAAAAACTATCACACACAAAAAAAAAGACCTATCATACAGTAAGTGGGCTCCTATCAGCTCAAAGAAAGCAAGCTTTTTGTCTATGTCTGAGTGTCAGGGCTGGAAGGATCGAATATCATGAATATTATGTTATAATTAAAATATCTACTCTAAACAAAAATACTCTCAAGTTGAACAGATTTCCATTAAGACATGCAATCTGACAAAATATTGTTACAATTAATCCACCTTGTAGTACTTCAAAATGGACCATAATCTAAAATACACTACATTATCTTGGCAGCTTTCTTAACTTCCTTTGGTTAAGATATCAAGTCTTCAATTATCCGGAATGTGAGTTACTAAACACAATGCTTCCCTTCGTCTTGTATATCAATTTCCCAAGCTGACTCAGCAAGCAGGCTTGGGGTCAAGGTATCTGCGGAGGCCAGTGGAGCAAGGAAACCAGGCACAGCTACCACTCCCCCCTCTATCCAACAACTCAGTGACCAGAATGAGCTGTAAAAAAAATATAAAATCTCAAGTTCTAAGCATATATAAATTAAAGAAAGGAGTGAATATGCTAACATAGCAGAGAACATGTGCAAGGAGCTAATGCTAGGCTTTCACTACCATACAACCTGAAGTTTCTTACTAATACACTAATAAAGAAGGAGAAAAGAATGGAAAAGCAGAGACATGAGTCTGGGTGCTTACCCATAACAAAAAGTAAATACAAGTAGATTTTCTATGAAGCTTCAGCAATATCATCCCTGCTTTATAAAAACAGTAAAATTTGAAAGTTCATTCTGTGAAACTAAAATAATGATGCTTTGCTGTAAATTGAAACTAATGGCACTACTAACTACATTACCTGTGATAAGGGTGGGTTTACTGACAAGGTACTTGGGTAAAGTTCTAACATTCCTCATGGGGCTTGAGAGGAGTCAGGACAATTCGTGGGTCTTCTTCTAAGATGCGCTCTGTGTCATCACTGTTGAAGAGTTGGTCATACAGGAAAAGATGGATGGATTATAAACCTGCAGTGATCTATTCATTACAATATATTTAATTCACTGTAGGTGAACTGTATTATTTGCTATCATATCACTGCTAAATATTGTACCTTCATTACAAGAATTTTCATTAAAAAGGTCTCTACTTATCCTTCAAATATTAAAGAAAAAATTACAAAATAAAGATGAGACGACTAACTACTGTTGATATACTGCTGACTACCATACAATAAATTAATAAATACTTAATCTTTACATGCCTTGACTTGACCTTGGCATATCTCTCATTCCTCTATACCTACTATCAACACATATTTTTCATGGCATCCTTCCACCTAACCTTTAGTCAACCACTATGCTCATACTCTAACTTATTTCACTTAAAACACTATTTGTCAATACAACAGTCATTCCCATGACTGAAACCAGTCCCACAAAATATATAACAAAAGCCCTCACCTCTTAATTCACACAGTGATACATACGAATATATAGATGATAATATGAGTTTTATAGTGTTCAGCATATCAAACCAAGAGCCATCAACAAATTCCACTGTTTCAAGCAAATATTAGAAAAAGTCCTGTTATCCATCATGACAAAGGTGGAAAACAGGGTGGTACGGGAACAGTCACATTAAGAGCCAAGATTTACTATTATGTTCAGACTTCACAATTAAGAGTTTCGTGAAGCTGAAATGTCAACCCATCTATCTCTGTACCACTCTGTTTTGCACATTAAGAAACATAATATGCCAACTCAGAGACATACATGCTGTTGTTGTCAATATTTTCCTTATACGCTTTTTCCTGAGTTAGCAAAGCAGTATAAGAACACCTACTACTTAACTATGCTACACTTTCTGCACAAAGACGCGCACACAGCATCACTAAACTTAATGACTTATGATCCTAACTAGTAGATGTGGTCGGCTTCCTGAGCACTGTAGGTGACCCAAGAAAACTTGGAGGAAGTAAAGTGTTTTAGATACCTGGAAGTGAACATGGTAGTGAAAGGAACCAAGGAAGTAGAAGTGAGTCATAGGGTGGCCAAGGAAGCGAAGGTTCCAGAGGCACTGAAGAATGAGTGTAAAGAGATAACGTTATCTGGGAGAGCAGAAATGGGTACATCCGAAGGTATAGTAGTCCCAACAATATCAAAACAGATGAAAGGTATGGGCTACAGATAAGGCTGTGTGGAGCAAGGTGGATGTATTAGAGATGAAATTTTGAGGACAACATGTGTAAGGTGGTTTAATTGAGTAAGTAACGAAAGGGGAAGAGAGAGGTGTGGTAGAGAGAACTAGAGAACTGAAGAGCATGTGCTGAAATGGTTTCGAAATATTAAGAGAATGAGTGAAGAAAGGTTGATAAAGAGAATATGTGTCAGAAATGGAAGGAACATGGGCAATGGGACACCAAATTGGAGACAGAAGGATGAAGTGAAAAAGATTTTGATCAATCAGGGAGTGAACATGCAGGGGGGTAAAAGGAATGTATGGGATTGAGTGAACTAGAACAATGTTGTATACTAAGGTCAATGTGCTGTCAATGGACTGAAATAGGGCATATGAAGCATCTGAGGTATACCATGGAAAGGTCGAAAGGTCTGTGGTACATGGATGTGGATAGGGAGTTGTCGTTTTACTACAAGATACATGACAGTGATAGAATGTATGTGAGCTGTTGCAGCCTCTTTGTTTTCTCTGTTCCTGACACTACCTTTCTAATGCAGGAATTGGATATCAAGCATGAAAATAATTAATATATATCATTATTATTATTTATCCCTGGGGATAGGGGAGAAAGAATTCTTCCCTCGTATTCCCTGCGTGTCGTAAAAGGCGAGGGAGCGGGGGGCTGGAAATCCTCCCCTCCAGTTTCTGCTTTTCCAAAAAAGGAACAGAGAAGGGGCCAAGTGAG
>JAYMFT010387533.1:0-19975 GCA_038088735.1 Panulirus argus | reverse complement strand
TATTATTATTATTATTATTATTATTATTATTATTATTATTATTTTATTATTATTATTATTATTATTATCATTATCATTATGGTTGTTGTTGTAATTCCATCGTTTTCTTTCTTCCTCGTTTTCTTTTAACTAATGTACAAGAAACACGACGATTCTTGATGTAAGGGCAGCGAGCCAGCTCATTACAGTTCCATTTACACTCCTAAGTGACGATAGATTTACGAGGCAGGAGCCCGAGGCCAAACTGCCTCCCGCTGAGTGATCTGGGAAATGTATGGCCACGCAACGCTGTTCCTTATTTCCCCAAAACCTTAGCGAGTATTTCCCCAGAGACTTGAGGATTATTTTCCGTGAGTCAGAGATGATTATATTTTTTTCCGGAAGCTTTGGTGATGATTTCCCTCGAGCGTTTGGGGTCTTATTTTCCCAAAGCCTGGGGTATTATTTTCCTAGAGCTTTGGTCTTTACTCTGCCCTCCCATCCCAGCCTAAGCCAGGTACTCAATTATCGACCAGCTCCGAAGGGGAAAGGATGAACAGCTAGGATGGCTATGGGCCGTCTGGCGCGCCCAGGACTCGAATCCGAGAGTGTAATTACCTATTTGTTCTGTAATGTGTGTGTGTGTATGTGTGTTTGTGTGTGTGTGTGTGTGTGGTCGATCCATTGATTCAAACACAAGAGAAATCAACCTCTGTTCTCTCGTCTCCTCCTCCTGTGTCATGCTGCTCGGGCGACACCGACAAAGGCCCAGCAGTACACACACACACACACATCGACCCGGGTAAACCCGTCTACTCAAGTCTCGAAAAATATGAATACTATCGGCTGTGGAAGCCGGCTGCTGCCATGGAGATTGTTCGCCTTCTCCCACGGTCGTCAAAGTGCAAAGAAGAACTTATTTACACTTATAAATGCCCCTCCATCAGGCTAAGAAGTCGTGCGACCGAAGGTTTCTTGAGGTGGTCCGGTGCATGGCTCACCCCGAGGCGCACGTACGACAGTTTCTACGGTTGGTCCAGACGCGAGGACTTGACCAGGAACGTCGCTGCCGGCCATATGACGAAGCATTACCATAATTCGGTAATTTTTGAGACGGGAACACTTGAAAATTATTCATGGTTTCATCTGCATATAGAGCGACTATTGTAAGAAATTGGCGAGTGCACGGCGTATTCTTGTCGAGTCCACGACTTGGAAAAAATAATTAAATGGAGGCAAAGGAGGCGGGCAAGCAGGGTGGCCAGATGACGCAAGCATTGCGTCCAGCCACTTGCAAGCGATGAAACTCAAAACCTGTTGACAAATATTCTGCATCTTTTACTTATTTTTAAGAAGGGACTTTTAAAACGATACCTTCTCCTCGTCTCGTTTAGCGTGAAGCTGTAGAATTCTCTTCCAGTCTTACGTCCCTTCCTCTTCTTCGTTTTATAAGTTATTCCACCTTGAAAAATCAGGTCTGCGAGTCACCCCGAGAAACTTAGATTAATTCCTTCTGTATTCATTTCACTTTTACCTTTGCCGCTCACCCGAGGTGGCCATGATTGGTACTTGCTTTTTAAGCCTGTGCCTTTTTGAAGACCTCAAAATGAAATGCCAGTTTATCTCAGATGCGCGAATGGCTCTGAAATGCCGATCCTTGCAAGAGTCTGTGCCACAGGGGGAATATCCAGAGTCAGAATAAGGAGCAGAGTTTCCTCTGTTTAACAGCCATTTGCTGGGGCCTTTGCACGCCACGGCTCCAGGGGCACGTAGGACGTCCTGGTAAAGTTATCCTATCATGGAAAGATTTAACCTGGGTGTGTATAGCAGCCAGAAGGGCCGCCAGATACAAAATCAACGAGAGCATTTTTCCTGACTTTCACAGTTCCTTGTATATACCGAGAACATGTTCAGAGTAATGAAGACCTCCTATTTTATATATTGTTCACTACTTTAAGAAATTATATATTTGATGCATTCGGAACTGGGGTAAAGTACTGAAAGGAAATGTTTCACATAACTTCAAGAAACGTAACCAGCTGATAATTGGGGTTCCTCAAGGAATAATATGTCTCTGTAGACAGTCTGTAGACAGAATGATACCGATGTGTGGGGAACGTACCCTGAGGAACTCTACGGACAATAACGTGCAGTGTTTCAGTCACGTCGGTAGAGCAGAACATGAATAACGTCTGGGTCTGTAAAACTTGATAAGATTAGTTTTTTTCCGATGGATTCTTTTTTCTTTTTTATATATCTACAACCTATGTAAGTAAAATTTGGAGTGACTCTCGGACTATATGACTCGGTTTTACCGTCAGGAGTCTGGTTTTGTACCCTGTTTAAACAGTGTGACTGGCTCCGGTCACGGACAGACATCCGGAAGAAGGCCTGGCAGTCCGTGAAAAAAAAAAGAATGAAGGGAGAGGGAGGGGAACTGAAGAGCTGATGAAAAAAGTGGGAAAGGAAGACGAGATTACATTGCGTATGTAAGGAAAAGACATAGTCTTCCCGGGTATCTTATAGTGAGAAGGTTAAGGCCAGCAGTCCTGACGCGAGGGTGTAAGATGGTTCCGGGCAACACTTCGACACTCCTTCGTCAGGAGGGTAGTGCTTCCCTGGGCGGCTGCTGTCTACAACCTAGTCACATTGTGAATAAGCAGGTGAAGAGTATTTAACACACACACACACACACACACATTTACATACATACACACAGACACCCACACACACACACACACACACACACATACACGCACACATTTACATACACACACACACACACGCACACATTTACATACACACACACATACATACATAGATTCATACACTTATGCATACACACACACACACACACACACACATACATACATACATACATACATACATACATACATACACTTATGCATACACACACACACACACACACACACACACACACGGTTTAAAAGTTCGTTTGAGAATAGAGAATGTTCACGACTATGGGCCCCATGAGAGTGTAACATTACCTACTTCAGGAAATACTGCTTTTCTCTCTGCACGATTGCACACCCGTTTTGTCCCCTTTCCCTCCCTTCCGTTGCTTCTTTTCCACTCCCGTTCCTGCTCTTCGTCTCACCCGAGCTCATCTCTCTCCTTTTCCTCAAGCACGTCTTGAGTTCCCTGGCTATACTTCCACCTTACCCACTGCATTGTCCCTCCCAGCGCCTCCTCCCATTCCATCGGTGAGTGAGAGAGAACTCCGCCCGAAAAACTCCTTCCATTCCACCGAGGAGGCCACAACTTAACCCATTTTTCCTCTCCCTTCAGAAGAAAAAGAGTCCCACGCCACACGCGTTTCTCTTTCTCGTTCCTACTTCCTCTCCCTTCGCTAAAGAGACCTCCTTTTCCACCCTCTCTGCCCTCCTTTCAGTAGGCGAGGATGGGCGGACCCCATACTGCACAGTACCCTTCCCTCACGACCACTAGGGCCACTACACTATGTGTAAAGGGGTGAAGTGGGATAGGGACCATCTTAAGACAAGGGTCTGTACGTGGTTCATATAAGGGAAAATGAATTATGATTTTTTTTCTTACTGTTAATTATATCATTTACTCCAGCTGTGCATCTTATATTTTTTGAATATTTTTTTTAAATGTATGTATGGTTAACTACCCCAGAACCAGTTTCCTGCAGCCCAAAGCTGCGCCATTTCCAGTAGCAGGTAAATGTAGACTCCCTTGGAATGAGAAGTTCTTTGACGAGACTGTACTCGTATTGATACTCCCTCGCCAAAGGTGAGTGTTCACTCGCTCTGTAACCTCGAGCAAGCGGTGTCTGGTAACACCATTTAATAAATATATCCTTGTGTAGAAATTATGAGCTTCTGTTTTTGTACTGTATCCTCACAACAATGTGTTTTGGCTTTATCATCCTACTGAATGAATGTCTGTGTTAATCAAGGGAGGATGGAAAGCTTGGGTCACATTTCTTTGAAAAAGAAACTCAAGGTCTGAGCAAATCATGGCCCTCAACTCGATTGATACTGAATGTACAATCATGGGAAATGGTGTGTGTGTGTGTGTGTGTGTGCGTGTGTGCTGGAGGCGGGTCCGCTTGGGCTTGGGCAGTAAGAGACCACAAGGCCAAGTTGTTACAAGTCTGACGAAACTATTGTGTCAAAAAGTTTTTCAGATTATTGTTTCCAGCTCATTGTTTGTAAACGGTAGCTGGAGGTGAGGTAGTGGTGTTCGTGACAGACTGGGTCCGATCTCAGGTGAAGAGTGTGTGTAGTGTGTGTGTGTGTGTGCGTGACGAACGGTGCGTGTAGTGTGTAGTATTTAAGCAGAGAGTGTGACACCTGTTGCTGACGGGGTGAGAGGCGGTTAGGTCTGCTGGGACAGGGCAGGGAGGAGGGCCAGAATGAGCACCTGATGGCTGTGTGGAAAACAGAGACGGGGAACTGACAGTGTCATAAAAGGAAGACGCAGACCACTGACTGAGATACACAGACAGGATCAACCACTGGGCGTGGGTGAGGGATCGACTGTAAAAGACAGGGACTGCAGGAGACGGGAGACTGCGTATGATGAAGGCTACAATAGACAGGAGGGAGAAGGGCGCAGGAGACGGGGACCATGCAGGAGACGAGGACCACGCATCACTGGGGAGGAACGAACGCTTGTTCATCAGGCGCGGTCCGAAGACACAGGAAAACAGAGGCTGACAAAGGACGGAGAGTGAGCACAAGGGGCGCGGCCGCCGTACCTGTTTGACCTAACAGACGGGCTGATTTGAAAAGACAAAAGCCACAAAAGACGCGGCGGGAAGCCGGCCACTAGTGACGGAAAAGAGGGACGGCTTGATTGACTGTGGCAGACAAGGAATAGGGCCACGAGAGAGAGGTTGGGGGTTACAAGACGAGGGTGGGAGGGCACTTGTGAGTGGGTGTGGGAGGTGCGAGGAGCTGTGGGCAGACACGGCAAGTGAGGGAACCAGAGTTGAGGGTCGAGGAAGGACATAGGTTGAAGGGACACGGGCAGGTGGCAAAGCGGTAGCGTAGTGCACGGGGAACTGTGTGAGGAAGGAGGAACATGGAAGACTCTTGAGGGAGGATAGGTAAGCAGAATGGGGAGCTGCGTGAGGTAGATGACTGTACGAGACGGATGACAATGGGGCGGGAGACCTCAAGGATAGGAAGTGGTGCTGTGAGAAACATGGAGGGCTTCTACGAGACGGGAAGGACAGTAAGAAAAGAGATGCTACGAGCGACGGGTGGAGGAGGAGGAGGAGGAGGCCACTAGAGACTACAGGAGACCCCAGATGGGAGCTACGAGGTATACAAGACCACAGAGTAGTGGATGGCACTAGAGATGGGACTTGTTGAGGTGAGGAGGAACTGAGGTGCGAGACGGTGCTAAGCGCGAGGACTAACGTTGCATTTCCCCAACAGTCAGTGGAGGAGGTGCTCCTGCCAGTCATGCAGAACATCCCTGGCGTCGTTTTCACGGGAAGTACTTCTGCTGCCGCCAGTACTGACACTCACCGCAGCTGCTTTAACCCTCTTGATGTGTTTTTTAACCTCACTCCCGCACATTGTTTTTTTTTTTTTAAACGCATTGGCACTTCGTCTTCTAGTTAAGAGTT
This sequence comes from Panulirus argus, assembly GCA_038088735.1. Lineage (NCBI taxonomy): Eukaryota > Metazoa > Arthropoda > Malacostraca > Decapoda > Palinuridae > Panulirus > Panulirus argus. The sequence continues at coordinate 14,370 of JAYMFT010387533.1, read as the reverse complement.
GTTTGAAGTATTTTCTAGGCACGGTTGAATTTTGGTTTCACGCCACTTGGTTTGATGGTAGATGGAGCTCTATTAGGTATTGTAGCACCGCCTTGCGTACTCCACAAGATGACTTACAAAGCTTTCACTAGTGTGTTGGCAGGTCAGAGCCAGACGAGCATCCGTGTGCACGCCTCATGCTTTTAATTACTCTCATCTCACCTAATCATTAAGCCATAACATCCTATTATCTTACAGTCGCTTTCTATTACCCTTCCTCTTCCATCCAGTCGCTGTTCACGACTGAGCCAAACGCCCCCTTTCCCCTATAGCCATCAACTTGCACCCGGGCTCTTCAAGTTTTCATTACGTCGGTCTAGAAAAGCCTCAATCCACCCTCCCTTTTCAAGGAGACTGATCCTCCTCCCTCGGGTGGCTCTCTGCTGGGGTTTCGTGCTTCTCCTGTACGGCCAGATCACTTTCCCTGCACATCTTTAAGAAGTGCCAGCCTGCCTGTCTGTCTTTCTGTCTCACTTCCTCCCTCAGCGCCTTCCTCACGTCAATAAGTTTCTCCAGCGAGGCGTCGACTCTTCCTTCGTCAGCCTCTTAGACACTCTGCCTGCACTCTATCATCTCCTCTCCACGTTTTTCATCCCGAAATTTATATTTGTCTGTAGTTCCCACACTCCGCCTCGGTCGGCCCTCTGCCCCAGTCTGGCCCAGGCCTTACCCGGGTGCACACACATCTTCTTGAAACACGGACGAACAGTTGCTGACGGGCGATTTAGTGAGAGACCCGAGTGTCTACTCTGCACAAGCTTTGTGTTCTGTGGAACCCTTCTCCTCCCTGTACCTAACTCCTGTAGTTGAGAATGACTCTCGGTCTCTGTTCTCCAGTCTTTTGTCTTTACAACCGGAATATTTTTTGTGTATTTTTCCGTATATTCCTTCCCTAACTCATAATCATCTATCCCATGACCACAAGATATTCTTGCCTGACTTCGGTTTCATTTTTATAAACATTTACGAACGCTTTTCAGTTACTCGCATATTTCACCATCAGCAACGAGAGAGAGAGAGAGTCGTCACAGATGCCACAGGTAACACTTGAAGTCTTATAACGTCACACAGGTCGTCACGTTCCTTCAGACGCGTCTTGCCCTCTTCAATCTCTCCTCTCTCTCTCTCTCTCTCTCCTTCCCAACTCCTACCGTGATGAACGGTTCTCAGATTCACGGTCTTTGTATCCCTTTTTATATGCTTAGACTTCGTCTTCAGTATATCATTTCCTCTTGTATGTTATCATCTGACGTCTCGCTTCAATAGCGTAATCAGAATAGTGTTTAGTTGTCTTCGTCACTCCTCCCTTCGGCTGCATTTGCTTCAAATCTTGTCTTCTTAATACCTCCTCTGCTCTCCAAGACTTCTCGATTTCTCATCAAGTAATAGTCTCTCATGTTCTCTTAACTTTCTGGCCTGAAGAGACATTAACATTCTCATTCTCTTTCTCGCCAAAGCTTTCATTCTTCGTGCTCAACACACACACACGCACATACACACACACACACACACAAACACCAGGTATTGACTCAGGCTTCCACCGCCACCGCTTCAGTTGGTGGGCATCAGTCTCCCCTCAGGGCTGAGCGTCCAGGGACCCAGCCACCACACAGATCACATTAGTCGATTACATGGTTCACAATGGCCGACGTAACAGCACAGGTATAGATGTCGTAATTATGATTACTTCGCTTTTGTTTGGTAAGGCTTCTATAACCCAGTGAGCACGACGGACACGACCCTCGAGGACAGTGGTTCGACCCTTGAGAACGACCTTTACCTGACCCTTAAATGATCAGGTCTAAGGCCAGGCCAACTGACCTAAGGGTGGCACAGTCGTACTCTAAGGTCGTACCGTTGTCCTCAAGCGTCGTACCGTCGTGGCGACTGAGATCCTTCCATAAAGTATTGCTTGATGTAAAAGTCTCTCTTGTATTTACAAACTTCCTAGTCACTGGTTGATAGGCGCTAGAGCGTAGGGTTACGTGCTAGGACCTAAGGCAGCTCCTTAGTCCTGTCTTCTGCTGGTAGCCTCCACACGCCTCGGTCAACAGTCCCCCGTAACGGCCGTATCCACAGCAGTAATAAGAAAAAGCTGTTGACGTCAGTATTAGATTATTCGCACCAGTACTGACCATTGCTTCCAGGCGTAGTAGATATCTGGTATTTAGAAATGATTTAATGTCAGTATTTGATACCAATAAGGTGTTTTAGTGTCCCCATCATACAAGGATAGGATCTATCGAAGTACTTTTAATGATAAAGGGAACTGTGGAAACACTTATAGTCCATATCTCTTCCACTGCTTATGTTTTAATTGTGATTTGACTCGGGGGGCAAGACTTAAAAATCTCTCTCTCCTCCACACTAGTGGGGCCTTTTGTATACTGGCTGTCACAATGTTCCAAGAGCCCCTGGGGGCCCCCTCACACACACACACACACTGGGTTCTCCCATGTTTCCATGGTTAATAATGAAGACCATCTCTCTGTGTGCGTCCCAACAGTCCGGGGGCGAGGTGCGGCTGCCGGCCACCCAGGGCATCGCGGGCCACGTCGCCACCACCGGGAACCTGCTCAACATCCGCGATGCCTACGCCCACCCTCTCTTCTACCGGGGCTTCGATGAGTGCACCGGCTTCAAGACCAGGTATGGGGCCCTCTCCTCCTCTCCTCTCCTCTCCTCTCCTCCCTCCTCTCCTCTCGCACGCCTGCCTCTCACACACGCACACACTAAACCTCCTCACTACTCCGCTGTTGAAGACTTTTAGAATATCTGTTTTTTACATTAGTAGTCTCTTAACATCTGGTCTTTACGAAGTAGATCTGTCGTGGCTGTCTAAGCCATAGACCATGGGAGGATGTTAGTAGCGTCAGGTGAGTAGGAGCCTTGAGTGGCCAACCAGGCCAGGATGTATACTCGTAGTTCTAGAGTGGAGGATCTCATCTGGTGTAGCGATTTATTGGGAGAAATTATTTCCTGAGACACTGGGACAGTTCATTGTCATCCTAGACCAAGTGGTCTGCTGTAGAATCATTGTCCATAGACGATGTGTTTTAAGTCTTCAGGGGGTCGCTATTCATTATACATTACTGATTCCCTCCAGTGATGATCTCTCTCCCCCTCCCCGGCAGGAACATCCTCTGCTTCCCGATCAAGGAGGACGAGGAGGTGATCGGGGTGGCCGAGCTGTGCAACAAGACGACGGGCCTCCACTTCACCAGGTTCGACGAGGAGATCGCCACGGCCTTCAGCATCTACTGCGGCATCTCCATCAGCAACTCCCTCCTGTACAAGAAGGTCTTCGACACCCAAGTGCGGTCCAAGCTCTCCAATGAGCTGATGATGTTCCACATGAAGGTAAGTGAAGACGCCCGTTCACTGCCCAGGGCTTCCGTCCTGGGTCCATGTAGTCAGTTTAGTGTGCAGTTCCATTAAATGGTTATGTGATACGTGAAGTGCTGAGGAGCTCGTCCCACGACCCCAGCAGTAGCGGAGGATAACGTTGCCAAGGTCCTCTTCGGCTGAAGGTGAGTTGAGAAGAAGCTCATATTTGTTAACGCGAAACACTGATGGGAAAAGTTTTATAAGAGCCGTGCCTGGGGCCTCGAGCCTCTTCCTAACGCGTTCCTGAAGATCGATTTTGTATTTAAGGTAATTTTGGTCCCATCCGTGCGGTGGGAACACATCATCTGCGCGTAACTTGAGGGATTGGCTCGTTCGATACGCACGTATTTGGACAACAAGTACCGGCTCCTATGTGGTGGTGCTGCTTGTACTTCCTTGATGCACACAAGGGACAGTGGTAGGGCAAAGGGAGGGAGATGTGTGTGTGTGTGTGTGTGAAAGAAAGAATGAAGTAAGGTGACGTGATAAAGAGGGGGGTGTGAAGATGGACAGAAGGGATAGTGTAATGAGGGTAAGGATAAATGTAAGGGTAGTAGGAAGAGGAAGAGATTAACGATGGCAGAACAAAGGAAGAGGAGAGACGGAGGGATTATGGAAAGGGGAATAAGGGATGATGGAGATAAGATGAGGGAATGGCAAGAGGAAGATGATGATGGAGAGAGGAAAACAGTGATGATGGCAGAATGATGTGGGGATTAGAGACGGTACAACGCATCTGGGTGATGCAGACAGCGACAAAGATATGTCACCAGGTTAGTAGTGATTGTCTGTCTGAGTTGCGGGGGCGGGAGGGACTTTCTGCATGGCGACAGTCTATCTTAAAAGTTTTATCCTGTTGTTGGTGCAGACTCGGGGACAGTGTCATCCACGGACTGGGATGCGTCAGGACAGAAAGTGGGTCAGGTTTGTTGCTTCTGCGTGGTTATCTTTGTAGCAGGCGGGCGAAGTGCAGGTGTAGAGCTGGTTGGACGCCTGACTCTATCACAGAAGAGGTGATGGCGCTGTCTTCCCGCCAGAGGCTGCGTGTATCATGAGGGATCGCCCTCTAGATTCGACCCCGCATATACCCCGAGGTAAACTGCGGCGCTCAGGAACCCAGAACGGAATCAGGTGTGTGGATGATGACTGACTACGCTTCATATGAGCAGTGCTCCACTGGATTTAGACATGCATACGGTACAGAGAAAAATTAATTGCGGACATGACGTGTGTATTATACAATGTGTCCCAATTTGAGGATGCTGCCATGTGTATGGACGGACAAATGAGACCTGAGGGGGATGTACAATTTGCCTCACGCCGCACTATCGCCCCCGCACGTTCCTCACACAGGCGTTGAGCTGTGTGTGAGTGTATGGTGGTGTTCAGTTCGATTATCTTACGGGTTCTCGAAGGTGCAGGTGATCCTCCACCTTTAGGACCCGATACCTAGTGTGAAATACTGTAATGGTGTGCTTGCGAGGCACACTCTTAGCACGGCTGATGATCCACTTGGTTTACATGCACAGCGGTGTGTATATTGAGACGGCTGGGGGATGACTCTGCTGGCCCCTCCCGCCCGCCAGCTTCTGACAATATCTCCCTTCACCAAGTATAGTGCGGCGGGCAAGAACGTGTCGTTTGATTCCCCGAACGTCTCGCATCCTCATACTGGAAGTAGATCAGGAGGCGAAGGGCGGCTCTCGTCTGCCTCCAGCTCCACACGCAAGAGACTGGTCGAAGTCGAAGCCCCAGAGCACAGTGCCAACTCTTATCCTGAAATGTATGCCACCGCCAAGGCTGTTTCCCGTTACCATACAGTGTCTCTCGGGTAGTCCCAGGTAGTCCGTTATTATCACGCTGTCATCGCAGATCAAGAGTCGTACTGTCTTGTCCGAGGGCCATTTTTGTCCAGGGTTGGGACCTGATGACTTTCCCCGGAGCGACAGCTGTTGACAACCTCGTTCACTCCAACGATATGGAAAGAACTACGCCTTGTACAGGAGCAGGGCCAGGGCAGGGCGTGCACACTCAGTCCTCCTGGGTAAATACATCCAAGTGTTCCCTAACTTTACCTAATTAAGGTTCGTGATAATGGGGATCTCATTATCAATCCCTCATAGCTTGGTTATTGAAGAATTTTATTCGTTACACACACTAGAAAATAAGTAATGACGCTTACAAAATATTTTAATCTACGTGAATGACCAGGTGTCATATTTTTATGTACATACCGACTCAGGCAGCATTTTTGTCTCGCTTTACAGTCTATACAAGAAGCAGTCGCGCAGTGCAGATGGTACGAGAGAATTTTTAAAGTTACGGTTATTAGGAGGAAATGAAAAAGATGTTCAAGAAGATAGAGAAACAGTAGGTGTTTGTAGAGAGATTGAGGTTTCAATGGAGTTGGGTTTAGAGAGGTTCTGAATGCCGTCGACGTTAAGGTTCTTATTTATGCAGTTCTTGGTGGTTCACATAAGAACTGAGAGGTAATTTCATATTGACAAATTTAAGGTAGGCACCCCTGAAGGCTTTAGTAATCTATGGTAGAAAATGGATAGCTTCCCGCCCTTTCATTAATCCTGGTCTCTGTTCTATGTTGGAGAGCCCACTCCACCCCGAACTCCACCTCTTGCCAGTGCCTGCTTCGTGTTGGAGAGACCCCTCACCCCACCCCACCTCTTGCTAGTCACTGCACCACGCTGGAGAACCCCCCACCATTCCACCTCTTGCTAGTCAGTACTGATCCATGTTGGAGAACCCTCCAACCCACCACTTACTCGTCACTGCTCCATGTTGGAGAGGCCCCCGTGCTGCAATGTTGGAGAGGCCCCTGTGTTAGTGAGAGCTCCATAATCGAGCTATTTTTGTTTCTTCCCTCCCAGCCGCGCGTGAGGCAGTTCATTACACGTAATTAAGATTAGTTTCCCTGGATGTTAAGTCTCCCTATTCTTCATTTCTCCAGGGAATATTTTGTTTCCTTGTTTATGTGCGGCGGAAGGGGAAAAGTTAGAATATCCTTTACCACGTATTATCGTGAGTTCTGCAAGTCATGCCATTGGTCAGTGATGTGTGGCTCCCCATTTTGACAGTGGAGGGATTTCCGAGTGCTTCTCCTGATGGAGCGAGGCGGATGACTGTGGCAAAACCGGCCTGTACTTCCCAGGAACTGGGTAAAGGATTGTAGAGAGGACTGTATGACGTAAAACAACTGCTCAGTAGTGTATCCCGGGCCTCGTACTCCTCATACTTGCCAGCGTTCGGAAGGGACGTCTCTAGATGAGCACAGGTCTTACGGAAGTTACCATTCTTGGGTAAAATCCAACGTTTGTGTTACGAGAGGCTTCCTGTACTAGACCATGTCCCGTCTTGTCCCTAATACCAGACTCACCTCGTACCTTTTTGTGTCACGGTACCAGATGTTTCATACCAAGATCCAATTCATTTCAGGAGAAATGTTGGGAAGAATCGGGAGATGTAGATGTGACGTGCGCAGTCTGCCATAGTCGTGGCGGCGACCCATCCAATACGTAGAAGAACGACAGATGGACAGAGAATCCTCGTTCGTTGTCCGCGATGTAGGTTAGTGTGTTCTGGGGTCGTCTTTGTTAAGCGCCCAGGGTAGAGGGTAGAGCTCGCTTGACCATACAAAGGCAGATGTTGTGATGCACCTGCCTGAGTGTGTGGTGTCGTCACACTGTGCCCGTGTGACGTGTGTGGTGTCACACTGTACCTGTGTGACGCGTATGGTGTTGCACACAGTACCTGTGTGACGCTTGTGGTGTTACAGTGTTCCTGTGTGACGTGTGTGGTGTCACATTGTGCCTGCGTGACGCGTATTGTGTCACACTGTACCTGCGTGACGCGTATGGCGTCACATTGTGCCAGTGTGACGCGTATGGTATCCCACTGTACGTATGTGTTACGTATGGTGTCGATGTACCTGTGACGCGTATGGTGTCACAATGTACCTGTGTGACGCGTATGTTCTTACATTGTTCCTCTGTGGCGTGCGTGTGGTGTCACACTGTCCGAATGTCATTACGGTACACGCCTCTGGTACACATATGGTACATTAAAAGTCTTAATATAAATACAGACGTCAAATGCTTTGTATTGGAACAGTGATGGTGATGGTAGCTAATGCCCAAGCTATGCAGTTTCCTCGGTACATCACTAGAACCTTGACAACGCTGAGTCTTATCGTAAATTTAACTCCGATAATTATTTTTTAGTTTGAGAAATACAGTAGAGAAGGAAAGGAGAAGTTGGCTTACTTTTCGATCATATGGTTTAAATTGATTTGTGTGTATATATATATATATATATATATATATATATATATATATATATATATATATATATATATAACGTTGGTGTTACCAGACTCCGCTTGCATGGGGTTACACCGCGAGTGAAAAGTCAGCTTTAGTGAGGCTTTGTCACCAGGAATATCCTCTCGTAACATAAAGTATCATTTCCTGCTGCTGGAAGTAGCGTTGCCCTTGGGCTGCGGGAACCCCTGAAAAAGGGGTCCTTGGGGTGATTTTAGATAGAATTAAACCGGTAACGGTTATGAGCTAATTTGATAAGTTCCCCAGCAAAAGCAGGTAGTAGAGAATGGGTCCCACCCAGTGGCCAGTCCAAAGAAAACGGACAAGAATGTCTTTTTAGGTATGCCTGTAAGAGTCGTCAGTTCCCGACTCGCTACATATATCATTTTGAAGGATATTAGGATATTAGTAAGGTTAAATCAAAGAAGCTTTTTTTTTTTTAAGCTACTGGCCTTTTGTAAACTATAAAATCTGTTAATGTTTTTTCTGAAGTACGTAGTTTGATACACTGACGTGGTTTCATATGATGAATCAAATCAAAGACCAAGTTAACATTACCTATGGTTCGTACCGTCGTAATCAAGGGTCGTACCGCCGTGCTCAAGGGCCGTACCGTCGTGCTCAAGTCCTACCGTCGTTGCTCGAGGGTCGCACCGTTGTGCGCGAGACGAAGACCATCATGCTCAAAGGTTACGCTGTCGTGCTCAAGGGTCATATATCGTCCGTGCTCAGGGGTAGTACCACCGTGCTCAGGGCTCAGAACGTTCGTGACCGGGGGAGGAGGTTAAGGCCTCCCTGTCATACAGCGTGGACCCAGCAGAAACACCACAGGCATGTGTGACCCATCCCCATCACCCATACGAACACTCGCTTCTGCCGGAGTTCTGCGTCTGGGATGAAGCAGGGATTTCGCTCGGGGTTTATAGCATATCCAGCCTTCCCAGCTGCTTGGGTTTCACAATTGAAATCAAGAGGAATGCGAGAATTTAGGCGGTTCTTGACTTTTATAGTGTGGGCCAGGCCTTTTAAGCTAACTGGATTATTTTGACATTATCTTCTTGGTTTTTTAAGTGTAAGAAAATGTATTATCTCACGGCAAGGGGAATTCTTTGAGAGCTCCTGCTTGCTGACGATTCTTAGGAGGTGACGTACTCGTAACTTGACCCACCGCGCGGTGCCCGTCTGAAGTGTGGAGGTCGCCCTGTACGGGAAACCCTCCTTCACCCATCGTCGGGTTTATTGACATCGTGTTAGTTCTCGTCTGCAACACCAGGGTGGGGTAGTTGGCTGGTTCTGAAATGCGTCCTGTTGTGAAATATATATACCGTGGTTGATTTCGTTATTGCATTAATTCCTTGATGTGTATAATTTGGCTTTATAGCTGCGGGCCTCAAAGGCTTAATTGTTTCCTGGACGCGCGCACACACACACACACACACACACACACACACACACACACACGAGCATTACACGGAACTCGTGTTAGATGGAGTTTAAAAACGATTTCAGTAGATCAATGTTCTTTATCGGAGGGCTGATGGAACGGTCAGGCGAGGTGCCGTGTGTAATGCGTGATTGGTCGGAGGCACAGGACGGGAACGATGCGACACGAATCCTCATTGGCCGAGCAGGTGGACGGCGCCTCATCAGCCCTGATTGGTGGAGCAGCCGAATGCGAGTGCACTGCGGAGCCTGGGAGACATAAAGGGATATAAAGTCTTGCCCGAGTCGCTGAAGACAAAGAGGAAGATGTTGTGATGAAACAAACGCCAGGACTGGAAACGGTGATTGGTCCAGCTGGAGGACTCTGATCGACTGTGATTGGTTCAACCATCGGACTGTAAAGAACGATGATTGGTGCAGCCACCGGACTCTGACGAACGGTGATTGGTCCAGCCACTTGACTCCGACGAACAGTGACTGGTTCAGCCACTTGGCTCCGACGAAAGGTGATTGGTCTAGTCACTTGGACTCCGACGAACGGTGACTGGTCCAGCCGCTTGGACTCCGACGAACGGTGATTGGTCCAGCCAAATGGACTCTGATGAAGGTGACTGGTCCAGCCACTTGGACTCCGACGAACGGTGACTGGTCCAGCCACTTGGACTCCGACGAACGGTGATTGGTCCAGCCAAATGGACTCCGACGAACGGTGATTGGTCCATCCACTTGGACTCGAGACCCAACCAGTGGACTTTGACTGACGGTGACTGGTCCAGCCAGCGGACTGCGAGGATGCGTCCTGAGCGCGGAATAATAACGGAGGGAAAGGCGGCAGGAAAGGCGGGCACGCACGACCCCCGTGAACCCAGTCATGCGACGGTTGGTGAAGATCATGCACCCGTTAGTGTGTGTGTGTGTGTATGTGTGTGTGTGTGTGTGTGTGTGTGTGTGTTTCATTTTATTCATAGATGAAGGATAAAGAACTTACTGTATTGGTGTTCTATTATATATATATATATATATATATATATATATATATATATATATATATATAAGACGGCAGCTAGAAAGTAGACGTATATATATATATATATATATATATATATATATGTTTCCGTGTGGGTGAGAGAGAGGGTGTTTATACACACATACTTTCATAAAATCCTATAGCCATCCTCGCATACCCACTCCCACAACCCGTCCCACGCTGGCGGGCAGGCACCGCCCTCCACATTTCCTCCTCACGTCTTTAATCTCACGTTCTGATGGCCGTGTCGTCCCGTCCGGCGTTTCCGAAGCTGCGGGAACGCCGTCCATTCATAAGTAAAACGACTTTTCTTGCCGCGGAAAATTCGCTTCGGTTCTTTACAAAAGGGAAGGAGATAGAGGAGATGACGATTTAGGAAAGAAAAAAATATTATGCAGGACGGCTTCTCGATGCGATGTGGAAACAGTTGCCAGAGATTTGTGATCACAGGAGGTTCTCTGGAGGACGAGGGAGCACCAGAAGGCTACTTTTCTACAGCTGACGTTGAATGAGGGTACTTTGGGTGTGTCTCAAAGCACTCACAGTACCGTCAGTGTTAATGACGGGAAGTCAAGTGGGCCGAGCTTTGCTCTTCCATGGTGTGTGTGTGTGTGTGTGTCTGTCTGTCTGTCTGTCTGTCTGTGCTACAGGAACAACCTACCTTTGGAGACTGAGGTGTTTATGACTGGTTCTCCCCTGCATATGGTGGCAATAGTGTGCTTAGTCCTACTGTGTTATATGTTGGTTTGATTCTGATCATTGTGCCACGGGATTTCTTCTTCATTCTCATCATACCTTCGTGAAATGCTCCTTTTGTTGTCATTATACCTCTGTGAAATACTCCTCTTCTCATCATACTTCTATGAAATACTCCTTTTGTTCTCATCATACCTCCATGAAGATACACCTCTGCTCTCATCATACTTTCATGAAATACTCCTCTATTCTCATCATACCTCCATGAAGATACTCCTCTGTTCTCATCATACCTCTATGAAATGCTCCTCTGTTCTCATCATACCTCCGTGAAAATACTCCTCTATTCTCATCATACCCTTATGAAATACACCTCTATTCTCATCATACCTCCATGAAAATACTCCTCTGTTCTCATCATACCTTCGTGAAATACTCCTCTTTTCTCATCATACCTCCATAAAACAACTTTTCACGATACACCCTCGAAACCTTCATCGCCCAGACGACTCGCGCATGATTAGGAGGGCTTGGATTTGCATTACCTCTCTCTCCGGTTGGCCGCGTTGCCTTGGGCCCGGGAGCCAACGTTAGTTAGTCCCTCGTCACTCTGGCCTGGCTCGGGGCCAGATTGTCCCCACACTGTTAACCTATCATGACGGGTTAATTCTCCGTGTGGCTGCCTAGTTGGTTGTTAGTGGTCCACTGGAGTTATGCTCCCGGCGAATTCCAGATTCCATTTATGTATATTTGTGATGTGGAACTCGATGGTAACAATAGTGTAGTGGCAGGAACTTCATCTGTGTGATGTTTTTATGTAGAGTATTCCATATTTGACTTAAAATTATTATAACCTCTTACGCACGAGAGTGCGAACCTCTAAATTGTGTACAGCTTGATCCCAGGCGCCCAGTATACGTATACGTAACTCCGTTTTCGCCTTAGCGAGGTAGCGCCAGGAGCAGACGGAATAAAAAGCCGCGCACCCTCACTTTCATTCTCTAGCTGTTATGTGTAATGCAACGAGGCCACGGTTTCCTTTCCACATCCAGGCCCCATAGACCTTCCCATGGTTTCCTCCGGCTACTACTTATAATCTGGTTCTGTCCATTGACAGTGCGTCGTTCCCTGTATACCATATCGTTTTAATTCGTTCCTTCCCATGCACGCGTTTCAACTTCTTGCACGTTCAGGCTCCAAGCACTCAAAGATATTTTAACTCCATCCTACCATCTCCATTTTGGATCTATCTCTTCTCCTTGTTCCCTCCATTTCTGACACATACCTTCTCTTTGTCAATCTCCCCTCACTCACTAACTCCATATGTCCAAACCACTTCAGCACACCTTCTTTATCTCTCTCAGCCATATTTTTACTACCATACCTCTCTTTCTATTTTGCCCTATTATTACCTTCTCGATCAACCCTCTTCACACCACATATTGTTCTCAAATATTTCACTTTCAACACATCTGGCATCCTCCATGCATTCTCATCTATAGCCTCTTGCCTCTCATCCTTAGCACACCGTCGAGACAACTATACCTTCAAACACCTCCATTTTCGTCCTCCCAGATAGACGCCTGTCTTTCCACACGTTCCTCAGTACTCCCTGAACATACGTCCCCTCACCCACCCTATGACTCGCCTCAGCTTCCGTGATTTCATTCGCTGCCATGTCCAGTCCCAGATATCTAAAGCACGGCACTTCCTCCAAATTGTCTTCAGTGTTATATGTCCTACTACCCCTTCGATAAAGGGGTCCTAGTGCTATATATATATATATATATATATATATATATATATAGAGAGAGAGAGAGAGAGAGAGAGAGAGAGAGAGGAGAGAGAATTGTGTTCCAATTGGCTTTCGTTTTTAGCCTTGCTTTTTTGAACCTTATTCAAGTTACATAGTATCTTCATTTGTTATAGGCAGTCCTTGACTACAGATCCACGGTGTACTGTACCACAGGAGATAACGTCAGTTGTAGGAGGCTACGGACTGTTACGCACACGGGAATAATCCAGGAGGCAGTGTGTAACGGAATACCATCCGTGAGACAGATTTAACTGCCGGAGAAGATAAGTCTTTCCTGGGGAGAAACTGGTAAGTCTCGCGGACGGGTCAGCTTCCCGCCGGAAAATAGAGCATCGACAGGAGCCGACGGTACGGAAGAGATCCCTCGCCCAGATCGGCCACCAGGGCGCAGAAAAAGTTCCTCCGACAGATGTGTCACGGGCGCTTGTGTGAACTGGCAGCCACACACACACTCACACACACATCCAGCCCCCGAATAACTTCAGAAGTCATTTGTCCATCGGGTCTGCGAAGTTAAACTCGCCCCCGTCCTCGCCACTTTACGTGACATCTGCCGAACGCACTTTTCCACTGCCCCCCCCCCCCCGGAAGGGGGGAAGCTGAGCCATTTCCTCGAGACTGGACGAATTCTTAGAACTCTTCGCTTAATCGGTTGATTTGTCTGTCGGATGGTGCAGCGTTGCCCCTCCGTCTCGGTTATGACTCTCTCTCTCTCTCTCTCTCTCTCTCTCTCTCCGTATGCCGGCGTAACCCAGAGGCTGTACCTCAAACTTAACCTGATACGATAGAATTGAATTTCGCTGTCTGGAATAAAGGGGTGCATGTGAAGGATGAAGGTACATGTTGTAACTCGCATGATGATTAAACTTTGGATGGCATTTCTCGGACACACACACACACACACACACACACACATATATATTATACTCGGCCGCCGTTTCCCGAGTTAGCGGGATGGCACAGGAACGGACGGAGAAGGGCCGCACTCCCTCATATTCATTCTCTGACTGTCATGTGTAATGCACCGAAACCACAGCTCCTTGTCCACAACTAGGTCCCCCACAGACCTTTCCATGGTCTACCTCGGCTGCTTCACATGCCCTGGTTCAGTCCATTGTTAGCACGTCGATCCCTGTATACCAGATCGTTCCAGTTCACTCTATTACGTGCACGCCTTTCACCCTCCTGCTTGTTATATACTTTAATGATAACAGCAATGATGATGATAATGATAATAGTAATAATGATAATAATGATAATAATAATATGATAATAATAACAGTGATAATAATAATAATAATAGTAATAATAATAATAATAATGGTTATTATTATCATTATTATTATTAATTATTATTATTATTATTATCATTAATGTTGTAGGAACTTTTTTATGGGGCGCGTGCACCTTTATGGCTGCGCCCCATGCGGAAACAAGATAAGTTGGGCTTTTTTGACGAAACTTTACTCTTTTCCGTTCGCTGACGATGGTACAGCCTCGCCGAGGATGACTTCCCTCCTATGGTTCTATCACTTGTAAGCGACGTCTGCTAATCTCTCTCTCTCTCTCTCTCTCTCTCTCTCTCTCTCTCTCTCTCTCTCTCTCTATATATATATATATATATATAT
>JAYMFT010387522.1:0-19976 GCA_038088735.1 Panulirus argus | reverse complement strand
TAATATTGTTGGAACTACTATTCCTTCAAACATACCCATTTTTGCTCTCCAAGATAATGTTCTCTCTTTCCACACATATAAAGAGAGAGAGAGAGAGAGAGAGAGAGGCAAACACACACACACACACACACATACACACACACGGGCCAGAGAAAAAGAGATAGATAGACAAACAGACGAACGGGGAGAGAGAGAGAGAGAGAGACTGGGGTATACTTTCTCAGTAATAATGCTAAGAGGAAATTTGTGATGCAGGGAAAAGCCTGGGAATCGAGAACACTAAGTGAATCGGATAACACCTAGTGGGTCAGGGAACAGCTAGTGAGCCAGGGAACACCATGTAGATCAAGGAATAGGTAGTGGGGCGGGGAACAGCTATTGGAGCAGGGAACAGGAATGGGTTAGGGAATAGCAAGTGGGTCAGGGTATAGTGTGGGTTAAAGAAAAACCATTTGGTCAGGGAACAGGTAGTGGGGCAGTGAATTGATAGTGGTTTAGTCAATTTCTAGTGGGTCAGGAAATAATATGTGGGTGCAGGAATAGCTAATGGGTAAGGGAATAGCTGATGAGTCAGGGAACAGCTGGTAGGTCAGGGAATAGCTAATATGGTTAGGAAGCAGCTTGTGGGTCATGGAACGGCTAGTTGGTCAGGAAACAGCTGGTGGGTCACGGAAATGCTAGTGAACCAGGACATTAGTATCCCAGGGAATTTCTAGTGGGCCAGGGAATAGCTAATGGGTCAGGGAATAGCAAATGGGCCAGGGAATAGCTTGTGGGTCAGGGAACAGCGAGTGGTCCAGAGAACAGCTGGTTAGTCAGGGAAAGACATAGTAAGTCGGGGAAATCGTAGCGTCAGAACAGCTAGTAGGTTATGGAATAGCGAGCGAGTCAAGGAATGCCTAATAGGTCAAGGAACAGCTTGTGGGTCATGGAATAGCTCGTTAGTCATGGAATAGCTAGCGGGTTAGGGAATACCTATTAGGTCATGGAACAGCTTATGGGTCACTGAATTGCTTATGGTGAGTCAGGGAATACCTAGTGGGTCAGGAAACAGCCAATGGGTCACGAAATGGAAAGTGGGTCAGGGGACAGCTTGCAAGTCAGGGAATGTCTAGTGGATCAGGGAATACTAATGGGTCGGGGAACAGTTTATGCAGCAGGGAACATCTAGTACGTCAGGGAACAGCTGGTTGGTCAAGAAGTAGTTAGTAGATCAGGGAACAGTTTGTAGGTTAAGGAACATTTAGTAGATCAGGTGATAATTTGGTCCAGGAAATAGTAGTAGATCATGAAACAATTTTAGATCTGGGAACAAATTTTGGTCCAGGGAACAGTTGTAGATCAGGGAACAACTTGTGGACCATGTAACAGCTGTGGATCATAGAACAATTCACTGGTCAGGGAAAAAGCTAGTTGGTCAGAGAATAGTTAGTCATGAAATAACTAGTTGATTTCAAAGTAGCTGTCGAGTAGGAAGCAGGTGGTGAGGCAAGGAGTATTTAATAAGTCGGGGAAGAACATCTGGTGCAAGGAACAGTTTGTGGTACATGGTATAGCCGGTGGGAAAGGAACGGTTTATGGTATGTGGTACAGAGAATTCGTGGAAAAGAGAATGATTAACGTGATAACGGAGCAGTTAGTAAGAGTCGGAAGAGTTGATGGACAAGGAAGAGCTTGCGGAACAGACAACAACTCATGGGACGAGAACAGTTGTTTATGGAAAAGAGAACGTTTATTAGGTTAAGGATCAGTTGAGTAATATAAAGAAGCCAGCCTGCTGGACAAGGAACAGCTGTTGAGGTAGGGAACGACTGGTAGGACAAGGAGTACCTGTTAAGTTCAGAAATAGCCAGTGGGTCACGAAACAACTGATGGTTCAAGGAACTATGTTGAAGGAACAAATAGTCATGGAACAATAAGGGTTTGGGGGGGGGTGGCGGCAATAAGGAGCAGATAATGGCTTAAGGAGCATGTGAGGAGTAAGGACCAGGTAGTGGGTCAAGAGGCAGGTGAGATGAAGCAACAGGTAGTGGGCTAAGGAACAGTTAGGGTGTCCTTAAGAAAAGATAAAATGTTGCAGTCACTTGACAGCGACATGAGGACGAGATAATGCGGACAGGAAGTAGGGACAGAAAACCAGGCAGAGTCGGATACACTAGAGTAATCCGTAAAGCAAGACGGCACGACACTTGAGCACGACGGTACGACTTTTTAACACGATGGCACGACCGCTGAGCACGACGGTACTACCCTTGAATATGATGCCCACTGTCAATGGCCTGACCCTTGTAGTTCAGGTGAAAGACCATGGAATCATACCCAAGGATAGTACCGTCGTTCTTAAGGCTCATACCGTCATGCTGAAGGGTCGTACCGTCGCGCTTATGACGCCCAGAGACCGGGTGCAGCATGGGAAAAACACGCTGATGGAATCGCCTTTGAAGAAGACTGGAAAGAAGTTGACAGAACAAAGATCACGTCCTTTGGTAAAGAGATATGTAAATCTAATCCCTTTCCAAGGATGATTTAAATTCATAATCAGTGTTAAAATGTCGAGAGTTCTGGTGACGCGCTGCTAAATATGCTAATATCAAAGTTAAATTGTTATAACTGTATGAAACGAAAGACATTATGTGAGAGATCGCCCCTGGAGTTTTCCTTTGGTAGGATTTGCATTCTGGTTTCTGCCATGTGCATCTTGATTAGTTAGCAAATGCTATTGCTTATGGCATTCTCCTGTGGTTAAGAAAAGCCTGCGTAGCTTCTTATTTGTAATTACCTATTTGTATTGTACTGGGAGGGAGTTCTACATTCCTGGGCCACATCTCTTGAACTTTCTCCACCATCATACAGCTCTTGGAACTTCTGCATGCTGCCCGCATTGACGGTTTCATCATTTAGTGTATTCCCTTCATCCATTGCTCGTAGTTTCATGTTATGGTCTTTGATTGTTCTCTCCATGCATCGTTCTGAGAACAATTCACTGTTGACTTCATCAAACTTGTTTAGAGATTCACAGGATGTAATCAGATCACCCTTTAGTCTTTTCTCTTTCAGATATCAGGCCGTATACTTCAGCTCTCTTAATTCTGGTACCATCTTTCCTGCCCTCTTCTGGATCCTCTCTCTTTTTTTTTTTCCGGTGGCTAAACTTGACTCATCTTCTTGTTTTAACCTAATGTAGGATCTAAGTGGCTTCCTGATATATCCTTTTCCATATACTTGAATGATGATCTAATATCTACCAGCAGACAGTTTCTCTCCTTTGCTAATATCCTAATGTGGGACTCTGGTGACAGGTTTGGGACGACGTGAACTTCGGACTCTTTACCACACAGATCTCTTCAGCTTGTGTCTTGCTAAGTGATGTTGTCAATGAGGCCTTCGTTCATTGATCTATTATCATTACTCTATATTTACTGCGGTCGGACCTCATCAACCCTTGTTTGTGGGGCCCCGTCTCCTAACATCTCATTTGCATCATAAATGTCGTATTGATATGCCAGTGGTTAGTTGATCCACGTTATCCACCTTACTCGGTTCGATTTGCCCCTCACCACGTAGGTGTAGCAGTGTTTTCACATGTCTTCCCTGACTCCATATTTCCTGATGAGCTGTGTAACTTGACTACTTTTCCTCGCCTCTTAAGGTTTCCCCACATCGCCCTCGTACTGTCCATTAAAGAACTTAATTGTTAAAGTGTCCGGCCGCCAGCATTCCTCGTCCTAACTTGTAATGTGGGTGGATCTGGATGTACCCACCTCTTCTGGAGTCTGTGCACCCATAGTTCAGATACCGTTATTGACACACGTTGTTGAACACACGCACTCTCTCTCTCTCTCTCTCTCTCTCTCTCTCTCTTTAACCATTTGAGCACGACGGTATGATTAAAGCACGACGGTACGGCCCTTGAGCAGCATTATGACACGACCCCTTAGCAAGAGAGTACGACTCTTGGATAAGACAGCTATGTCATCATACTCGAGGGTCGTACCATGTCGTGCGGTTCGTTCAGAAGACGTTGATTACCAGAACACAAACTCATGCTGCGCATTCGAATTATTTCAGTCTGTTATACATATTTTTCTTGATCTCCTTGTGGATGCAACTGAGAGCGAAGCTAATGAGACATTCTAACCATAGAACAAGCATATCAATAGGAGGCACTGAAACCCAAATCTATAAACAGTAACAAAAACATGTGGATAAAGAAGGCAGTGATACCACGTTGACTTTAGCAAAGTATACTTCTCAAATACTATTATAAAAATACAAAGCCAGAATGTGTGTTACCTGCTGGTAGAGAAGATGGGAAAGGGTTTCCCAAGCAGACCGCAAAGAATGGAACTGTTGGTGTAAAGTTAATCGTTATATTATCCCAGGGGGCCGGGTACACAGACTGGCATGCCACACTATCTCCTGGTTGGTGGATGTGATGCCGACAGTGGGTGTGTAGGCATACGAGGGACGTGCAGCAGCCGCCAAGTGAAGTCAGGGATGTAGAACGAACAGGATAGAAAACGATACACTGAGCTGAAGAGGTGAACTGAAAATATTACGAGATATGCAAGAAATTGAATATTTTGCCTGTGAAAGTAAGGCAAACGTAGATAACAGGAAACATATTAGTAGGAACCCATGGTAGAACTCGATTATAGTGCTAAAGAAGAAGACAAAAAGTATGAAAGCAAGGAACATAGAGCAAAAAAGAAGAAAATAGAGGAAAACGGAAGAGGTGAAACACAAGGAAATTAAATGAAATACAGGAAGGCATACACCACAATACGTGTCTATAAATTCACCGATGAATGTACAGTTAAACAAACGTCCATCATTGTGTACCGTCTAATGCAGCAATTGATACCCGAGGGCGTAGTAGTCAGAGGGAATGGGAGCGCAGTCACTCCAAACATATATTGCAATTATGACAGACATCACAGATGCAGGTGATTATCAAGGATTATCAAGGACTGAAATATATTGTCTACTGTGACGTATCAAAGTTGTGAAAGAAGCGAGAATGTGGTAGTTTTCAGCACCCAGCAGGAACAGTGTGCAGACGATTAGCGATGGAAGTGAAAATAATGAGAAAACGGGAAAAAGATAATAATTAAGACGTTTCCTCCGCTGCTAGTCGTTGTTGCTGGGGCTGTAATGTCTAACACTGAAAATACTTTGAAATTGTATTTCAGTTCTTCGTATATCTTGACATCTTCCTCTAAATAACTCTTCCCTCTGAATCCCTTAACTTTATTAGTTCTTCTTTAACTGGCAATTTACTCCTAATGAATTTATGGAAAAGCTTTGGATCGCCTCCTGCCGTGTCCACAATATTTTCTTCAAAGTTTCTTTGTTCCACTGTTCTTATCCTACTGCAGACAATTCTGCTCCCTTACTCTGTCAAATTTTGGCTAGCTGGGGTGTCGCTTGTACGTATCCACGTCACAGCTCATCGCTCAGCCTGTTCACTTTTTCACTTAGTATACTGAACCAACTTTTACTCCTTGCTCTGTATTTAAAGGTATGCATTCCCATAATCCTTCCTTGTGAATATCACGGAACCTTTCAACACTTTGCCCTAGTCCCTGATTGCTGAACACCGTTTCCCATATTACTTTATCATAGAAACTGTTAAGTTCCGTATACTTTCCACGACTATATATCTTTGTATCAGGATTCATTGCTGCAGTTGGCATGTTCTCATTTTTCCAGGTAATCAAACTTCAACATTACATGTGTGTGTGCGTGTTACGCGAAGAGGGGTTTTAACTTTGTGTTGCCCCGCCTTTATATATATATGTATGTATGCAAATATACCTACACACCCAGTCTACGCTAGGTGTAGGTGTGTGTGTTTCTGTAAAATTCTGTCTGCCGTCTTTCTTGTCTTAACGTCTGTCTGTCTATGTTCGTTCTGTATGTGTGTCAGGAATAATGTGATGATGTGCACATGATGGTGGCGTCAGTAGTATATGTGATCAGGAGTCGTGTATACATTGTTGTCACGCACCCAGACACTGTCCTGTCACACTGCAGTCGCTATCACGCGACTGAATAGTCACTGTCCAGCCACCCACCGCCAATAACTCATCACCGGCCTGTCACTCTCCCGTCACTGTCATATCACTCTTTCGTCACTAGCCAGTTACTATCCTGTCACGTCATATCGCTCTCCCGTCACTAACCAGTCACTAACCCATCACAGAGCCCGTTCTGTTCAGTCTTTATCCAGTCATGGACCTCTCACTGACCTGTCAATGTCCCTTCCACTAACCCGCCAGTGTCTGCCGACACCACCGCCTCCCTAACGCTCCAGCGGCGCCATGAGAGAGTGCCCTCCTTACTCGCACTTCTCACTTGGGTCTCTCTCTATCTCTTTCTCTCTCTCTCCCCCCGCAACAGGAGGGCGTGGGTAAAGCAGAGCAGACGCTGTACGCCCGCAGGAAGTGCAACGGCGTGAGTCCTTCGTCTCCCGCCGCCCTCTCAGCCTCCTCCCAGCACATCGTCGTCGTCGAGGGTGAGTACTTCCTCCACCCACGTCTTGGTACCTCCCTGAGAGTACTACCTCCCCTTCCGTCTTGGTTTACTTTCCTGTGGTTGTAGTGTACTTATGGTGTACTGTACCTCACTATGGATGTAGTGTACTCCTGTGGTGTACTCTACCTCGCTGTGGTTTAAGTGTACTACCGTGGCACTCTACCTCCCTGTAGTTTAAGTATACTTCTGTGGTATACTCTTCCTCCCTGTGTTTGTGGTGGAGTCCTGTGTCGTATTCTACCTCCCTGTGGTTTTACTGTACCACGAATGGTTTATTGTACCTCACTTTGGTCTTGACTTATCTACCTTTGGTTTTGATTTACTGTGGTGTATACCTAGAGAGAGAGAGGTTCCTCATCTGTGAACTCTAGCCTGAACAGTTTCAGTACATTGAGATTAAACAACTTGTTCCTGCTAGACCGTGGAGTTTCTTGTCACCTCTCCAACAGCTTGACTCCTTCAGTGCGTTGGTCTGCGGCCCTTAGGTACGGCTGTGTGACCTTTGAGCACGTGGATACAACCCCAGAGTACTACTGAATGACGCAAGGGTGTGAGAGCTTGGCCTTTCACCTGACCATATAATCTTATATGTGTGTGTGTGTGTGTGTGTGTGTGTGTGTGTGTGTGTATGTGTGTGGGTAGCACAAAAATTTGTTCCCATGCTGAACAAGCGATATTTGATTATCATTGCTGAAATGTAGAGGAAGGTGAAATGAATCAAATGACAGAGACTTGTCATCGAGGCACCAACGTTTCACATTCATCATTGGGTTTTATGTTATGATCATCGTTACTGATGAAGAACATATATTTTTATTTGTTTTGACCATCCTTCCATGAATAACATAAGGAAAATAATAGATATATCTGGTTACCTGACCTCATGCAATACTTCAATTTGTGGAAGAGAAATTCTTAAAGAAGTGGAAGTTAAAGGTACAAATATCATTGTGTTTACTATTCTCATTTTTATATAACTATCAGTTCCACGTGTGGTGTCATATGACAGTTTTACACATACTTTTATCTACGTACAGCAGATCAGTTGCCAAATTGTCTACAGCAGGAGATATGCCAAATTCCTTCTTGCAAGTTTAGTTCAGGTCGAACGGGACTCTGTTTTCATTTGTTTTGCTTTCTTATAGATTATATTTACAGGGGTGACTGCAGGATCCAGTACACAAAGGTGGCTAAAGGACCAGTAAACAAGGGTGGTTGTAGGAGCCAGTGCACAAGGGTGGTTGCAGGAACCAGTACTCAAGGGTAGCTGCAGGAGCCAGTACATAAGGATGGTTACAGGAGCCAGTACAAAAGAATGGTTGCCGGAACCAGTACACAAGGGTGGTTGCAGGAGCCGGTACACAAGTTTGTTTGCACGAGCCAGTACATAAGGGTTGTTGCAGGAACCAGTACACAAGGGTGGTTGTAGGATCCAGTACAGAAAGGTGGCTGCAGGACCAGTACGCAAGGGTGGTTGCAGGAACTAGTGCACAAGGGTGGTTGTAGGAGCCAGTACATAAGGATGGCTGCAGGAACCAGTACACATGGATGGTTGCAGGAACCAGTACACAAGGATGGTTGCAGGAACCAGTACATAAGGGTGGTTGCAGTAGCCAGTACATAAGGATGATTACAGGAGCCAGTACACAAGGATGGTTACAGGAACCAGTACACAAGGTGGTTGCAGTAGCCAGTACATAAGGATGGGTGCAGGAGCCATTACATATGAATGGCTGTTGGAGCCAGTACACAAGGGTGGTTGAAAAGAACAGTACTCAAGATTGGTTGAAGGACCAGTACAAAAGGGTGGTTCCAAGAGCCAGTACACAAGAGTAGTTGCAGGACCAGTACACAAGGGTGGTTGCAGGAGCCAGTACACAAGGTGATTGCAGAAACCAGTACACAAGGATGGTTGCAGGAACCAGCACACGAGGGTGGTTGCAGGATCCAGTACATAAGGGTGGCTGCAGGACCAGTACATATTGGTGGTTGCAGGAGCCAGTTCACAAGGATGGTTGTAGGAGCCAGTAAATAAGGATGGCTGTAGGAGCCAGTACACAAGGGTGGTTGCAA
This sequence comes from Panulirus argus, assembly GCA_038088735.1. Taxonomy (NCBI): domain Eukaryota; kingdom Metazoa; phylum Arthropoda; class Malacostraca; order Decapoda; family Palinuridae; genus Panulirus; species Panulirus argus. The sequence goes on along the minus strand of JAYMFT010387522.1, from coordinate 11,366 downwards.
GAACTAGTACACAAGGGTGGTTGCAGGACCAGTACACAAGGATGGTTGCAGGAGCCAGTACATAAGGATGGCTACAGGAGCCAGTACACAAGGATGGTTGCAGGAACCAGTACACAAGGATGGTTGCAGGAACCAATACATAAGGGTGGTTGCAGGGACCAATACACAAGAGTGGTTCCAGGTACTAGTACACAGGGTGTTTGCGGGAGCCAGTACATAAAATGGCTGCTGGAACCAGTACTCAAGGGTGGTTTCAGGAACCATACACGAGGGTGAGTGAAGGAGCCAGTATACAAGGGTGGTTGCAAGAACCAATACACAAGGGTGGTTCCAGGAACCAGTGCACGAGGGTGGCTGCAGGAGCCAATATACAAGATTGGTTTTAGGAGCCAGTACACAAGGGTGGTTTTAGGAGCCAGTACACAAGGGTGGTTGCAGGAGCCAGTACACAAGGGTGGTTGCAGGAGCCCGTACATTAGGTTGATTACAGGAGCCAATGCACAAGGATGGTTACAGGAACCAATACACAAGGGTGGTAGCAGTAGCCGCTACATAAGGATGGTTGCAGGAGCCAGTGCATATAAATGGCTATAGGACCCAGTACACAAGGGTGGTTGCAAGAACAAGTATACAAAGGTGGTTGCAGGAGCCATTACACAAGGTGATTGCAGGAACCAGTACACAAGAATGATTGCAGGAACAAGTACACAAGAGTAGTTGCATAATCAAGTACACAAGGGTGGCTGCAGGATCAGTACACAAGATTGGTTCAGGAGCCAGTACACAAGCTGATTGCGGGAACCAGTACTCAAGGGTGGTTGCAGGAGCCAGTACATAAGGATGGCTGTCGGAGCCAGTACACAAGGGTGGTTGCAGGACCAGCACGTAAGGATGGTTGCAGGAGCCAGTACATAAGGGTGGTTACAGGAGCCAGTACACAGGGAAGGTTGCAGGAACCAATACATAAGGATGGTTGCAGGAACCAATACACAAAGGTGGTTCCAGGAACCAGTACACGATGGTGGTTGCAGGAGCCAGTACATATAATGGCTGCAGGAATCAGTACACAAGGCTGGTTTCAGGAACCAAAAACGAGGGTGGTTGCAGGAACCAGTTCATAAGGGTGATTTTAGGAGCCAGTACACGAGGGTGGCTGCAGGATCCAGTACACAAGGGTGGATGCAGATACCAATACACAAGGATGGTTTTAGGAGCCAGTTCACTAGGGTGGTTGCAGGAACCAGTACATAAAGATGGCTGCAGGAACCATTACACAAGGTTGGTTGTAGGAACCAATACAAAAAGACGGTTACAGGAGCCAGTTTACAAGTGTGGTTGCATGAGCCAGTACACAAGGGTGGTTGCAGGAACTAGTACGCGAGGGTGGTTGCAGTAACCACTACATAAGGATGGTTGCAGGAGCGAGTGCATATAAATGGCTGTAAGACCCAGTGCACAAGGGTGGTTGCAAGAACCAGTACACAAGGGTGGTTGCAGGAGCCAGTACACAAGGGTGGTTGCAGGAGCCAGTACACAAGGATGGTTGCAGAAACAGTACACAAGGGTGGTTGCAGGAGCCGGTAAACAAGGTGATTGCAGGAACCAGTACGCAAGAATGATTGCAGGAACAAGTACACAAGGGTAGTTGCAGGATCAAGTACACAAGGGTGGCTGCAGAACCAGTACACAAGGATGGTTGCAGGAGCCAGTACACAAGATGATTGCGGGAACCAGTACTCAAGGATTGTTGCAGGAGCCAGTACATAAGGATGGCTGTCGGAGCCAGTACACAAGGATGGTTGCAGGAGCCAGTACATAAGGATGGTTGCAGGTATCATTACACAAGGGTTGTTGCAGGAGCCAGTATATAAGATGGTTGCATGAACTAGTACACAAGGGTGGTTGCAGGAACCAATACACGAGGGTGGTTGCAGGAGCCAGTATACAAGGGTGGTTGCAGGTACCAGTACACATGGGTTGTTGCAGGAGCCAGTTCACAAGGATTGCTGCAGGAGCCAGTACATAAGGACGGCTGTAGAAACCAGTACACAAAGGTTGTTGCAGGAACCAATACGAGGGTGGTTGCAGGAGCCAGTATACAAAGGTGGTTGCAGGAACCAGTACACGAGGGTGGATGCAGGTGCAGGTACATAAGGATTGCTACAAGTCCTTAACACAAGAATGGTTGCAGGAACCAGTACACAAGGATGGTTACAGGAACCAATACATAAGGGTGGTTGCAGGAACTAATACACAAGGGTTGTTCCAGGAACCAGTACACAAGGGTGGTTGCAGGAGCCAGTATATAAAATGACTGCAGAAACCAGTATACATGGTTGGTTTCAGGAACCACACACGAAGGTGGTTGCAGGAGCCAGTATACAAGGGAGGTTGCAGGAACCAATAAAAAAGAGTGGTTGCAGGAACCAGTGCACGAGGGTGGCTGCAGAATCCAATACACACGGATGGCTGCAGAAGCCAATACGCAAGAGTGGTTTAGGAGCCAGTACACAAGGATGGTTTTAGGAGCAAGTACACAAGGGTGGTTGCAGGGGCAAGTACATAAGGATGGCTGCAGGAACCAGTACACAAATATGGTTGCAGGAACCAATACAAGAGAGTGGTTGCAGGAGCCAGTATACAGAGTGGTTGCAAGAGCCAGTATACAAGGGTGTATGCAGAAGCCAGTACACATGGATGTTTGCAGGAACCAGTGCACGAGGATGGTTGCAGGAGCCAGTACACAAGGATGGTTGCAGGAGCCAGGACATAAGAATGGTTGCAGGTATCATTACACAAAGGTGGTTGCAAAAGTCAGTACAACAAGATGGTTGCAAGAACCAGTAAACAAGTGTGGTTACAGGAACCAATACACGAGGGTGATTGCAGAAACCAGTATATAAGGGTGGTTGCAGGAGCTAGTACACAAGGTTGGCTGCAGAAGCCAGTACACAAGGGTGTTTTCAGGAGCCAGTTTACAAGGGTGGTTGCAGGAGCCAGTACATAACAACGGCTGCAGGAACCAGTACAAATGGGTTGTTGCAGGAACCAACACATGAGGGTGGTTGCAGGAGCCAGTATACAAAGGTGGTTGCAGGAACCAATACACAAGGGTTGTTGCAGGAACCAGTACATGAGAGTGGTTGCAGGAGCCACTACATAAGGATTTTTGCAAGTCCTTTACATAAGCATGGTTTCAAGAACCAGTACACAAGGATGGTTGCAGGAACCAATACATAAGGGTGGTTGCAGGAGCCAGTACATAGAATGGCTGCAGGAACCAGTAAACAAGGTTGGTTTCAGGAACCATACACGAGGGTGGTTGCCGGAGCCAGTATGCAAGGGTTGTTTCAGGAACCAATACACAAAGGTGGTTGCAGGAACCAGTACACGAGGGTGGCTGCAAGATCCAGTACGCAAGGATGGCTGCAGAAGCCAATACACAAGGGTGGTTTTAGGAGCCAGTACACAAGGGTGGTTGCAGGAGCCGGTACATACGGATGGCTGCAGGAACCAGTACACAAGGGTGGTTGCAGGAACCAATACAAGAGGATGGTTGCAGGAGCCAGTTTACAAGTGTGGTTGCAGAAGCCAGTACACAAAGGTGGTTGCAGGAACCAGTACACGAGGGTGGTTGCAGGAGTCAGTACACAAGGATGGTTGCAGGAGCCAGGACATAAGGATGGTTGCATGTATCATTACACAGGGATGGTTGCAGGACCCAGTACATAAGATGGTTGCAGGAACCAGCACGCAAGGGTGGTTGCAGGAACCAATACACGAGGTTGGTTGGTGGAGCCAGCATACAAGGGTGGTTGCAGGTACCAGTACACAAGGGTGGCTGCAGAAGCCAGTTCACTAGGATGGCCGCAGGAGCCAGTACACAAGGGTGGATGCAGGAGCCAGTTTACAAGGGTGGTTGCAGGAGCCAGTACATAAGCATGGCTGCAAGAACCAGTACACAAGGGTTCTTGCAGGAACCAATACACGAGGGTGGTTGCAGGAGCCAGTATACAAGGGTGGTTGCAAGAACCAATGCACAAGGGTGGTTGCAGGAACCAGTACACGAGGATGGGTGCAGGAGCTAGTACATAACGATTGTTGCAAGAGTCCTTTGCACAAGAATGGTTGCAGGTACCACTACACAAGGATGGTTGCAGGAACCAATACATAAGGGTAGTTGCAGGAACCAATACACAAAGGTGGTTCCAGGAACCAGTACACAAGGGTGGTTGCAGGAGCCAGTACATAAAATGACTGCAGAAACCAGTACACAAGGTTGGTTTCAGGAACCATACACGAGGGTGGTTGCAAGAGCCAGTATACGAGGGTGGTTACAGGAACCAATACATAAGGGTAGTTTTAGGAGCCAGTACACAAGGGTGGTTTTAGGAGCAAGTAGACAAGGGTGGTTGCAGGAGCCAGTACATAAGGATGGTTGTAGGAGCCAGTGCATATAAATGGCCGTAGGATCCAGTGCACAAGTGTGGTTGCCCAGAACTAGTACACAAGGGAGATTGCAGGAGCCAGTACACAAGGGTGGTTGCATGAACAGTAGACAAGGTTGGTTGCAGGAGCCAGTACACAAGGTGATTGCAGGAACCAGTACACAAGAATGATTGCAGGAACAAGTACACAAGGCTAGTTGCAGGATCAAATAAACAAGGGTGGCTGCAGGACCAGTACACTTGGGTGGTTGCAGGAGCCAGTGCACACGAACGGTTGTAGGAGCCAGTACGTAAGGATGGCTGTCGGAGCCAGTACACAAAATTGGTCGCAAGAACCAGTACACAAGAGTGGTTGCAGGACAAGTACACAAGGATGGTTGCAGGAGTCAGTACACAAGGATGGTTGCAGGAGCCAGTACATAAGGATGGTTACAGGAGCCAGCACACAAGGATGGTTCCAAGAACCAATACACAAGGATGATTGCAGGAACCAATACATAAAGGTGGTTGCAGGAACCAATACACAAAGGTGGTTCCAGGAACCAGTACACAAGGGTGGTTGCAGGAGTCAGTACATAAAATGACTGCAGAAACCAGTACACATAGTTGGTTCCAGGAACCATGCACGAGGGTGGTTGCAGGAACCAATACACAAGAGTGGCTGCAGGAGCCAGTACACGAGGGTGGCTGCAGGATCCAGTACACAAGGATGGCTGCAGAAGCCAATACACAAGAGTGGTTTAAGAACCAGTACACAAGGGTGGTTTTAGGAACAAGTACACAAGGGTGGTTACAAGAGCAAGTACATAAGGATGGCTGCAGGAATCAGTACACCTGGGTGCTTGCAGGAACCAATACAAGAGGGTGGTTGCAGGAGCCAGTATACAGAGTGGTTGCAGGAGCCTGTATACAGGGTGGCTGCAGGAGCCATTATACAAGGGTGGTTGCAGAAGCCAGTACACAAGGGTGGTTGCAGGAAGCAGTGCACGGGGTTTTTTGCAGGAGCAAGTACACAAGGATGGTTGCAGGAGCCAGGACATAAGAATGGTTGCAGGTATCATTACACAAGGGTGGTTGCAAGTCAATACATGAGATGGTTGCAGAAACCAGTACACAAGTGTGGTTACAGGAACCAATACACGAGGGTGGTTGCAGGTACCAATACACGAGGGTGGTTGCAGGAGCTAGTACACAAGGATGGCTGCAGGAGCCAGTACCCAGTGGTGGTTTTAGGAGCCAGTTTACAAGGGTGGTTGCAGGAGCCAGTACATAAGGATTTTTGCAAAAGTCCTTTACATAAGCATGGTTGCAGGAACCAGTACACAAGGATGGTTGCAGGAACCAATACGTAAGGGTGGTTGCAGGAATCAATACACAAGAGTTGTTCCAGGAACCACTGCACAAGAGTGGTTGAAGGAGCATTTACATAAGGATGGCTGCAGGAACCAGTACACACTGGTGGTTTCAGGAACCAATTCACGAGGGTGGTTGCAGGAGCCAGTACACAAGGACGGCTGCAGGAACCAGTACACATGGGTTGTTGCAGGAACCAACACAAGAGGGTGGTTGCAGGAACCAGTACTCGAGGATTGTTGCAGGAGCCAGTACATAAGGATTTTTGCAAAGTCCTTTACATAAGCATGGTTGCAGGAACCAGTACACAAGGATGGTTGCAGGAACCAATACATAAGGGTGGTTGCAGGAATCAATACACAAGAGTGGTTCCAGGAACCACTGCACAAGAGTGGTTGAGGGAGCATTTACATAAGGATGACTGCAGGAACCAGTACACAATGGTGGTTTCAGGAACCAATTCACGAGGGTGGTTGCAGGAGCCAGTATACAAACGTGGTTGCAGAAACCAATACACAAGGGTGGTTGCAGGAGCTAGTACATAAGGATGACTGCAGGAGCCAGTATGCAAGGGTGGTTTTAGGAACCAGTTTACAAGGGTGGTTGCAGGAGCTAGTATATATGGACGGCTGCAGGAACCAATACACAAGAGTTGTTGCAGGAACCAATACACGAGGGTGGTTGCAGCAGCCAGTACACAAGGGTGGTTGCAGAAACCAATACACAAGGGTGGTTGTAGGAACCAGTAAACGAGGGTGGTTGCAAAAGCCAGTACATAAGGATTTTTGCAAAAGTCCTTTATATAAGCATGGTTGCAGGAACCAGTACACAAGGATGGTTGCAGGAACCAAAACATAAGGGTGGTTGCAGGAGCCAGTACATAAAATGGCTGCAGGAACCAGTAATCAAGGTTGGTTTCAGGAACCATACACGAAGGTGGTTGCCGGAGCCAGTATAGAAGGATAGTTGCAGGAACAAATACACAAGGGTTATTGCAGGAACCACTACACGAGGGTGGCTGCAGGATCCAGTACACAAGGGTGTCTGCAGAAGCCAATACACAAGGGTGGTTTTAGGAGCCAGTACACAAGGGTAGTAGCAGGAGCCAGTACATAAGAATGGCTGCAGGAACCAGTACACAAGGGTGGTTACAGGAACCAATACAAGAGGATGGTTGCAGGAGCCAGTTTGCAATTGTGGTTGCAGGAGCCAGTGCACAAAGATGGTTGCCGGAACCAGTACTTAGGGTAGTTGCAGGAGTCAGTACACAAGGATGTTTGCAGGAGCCAGAACATAAGGATGGTATCGGGTATCATTACACAAGGTTGGTTGTAGGATCCAGTACATGAGATGGTTGCAGGAACCAGTACGCAAGGGTGGTTGCAGGAACCAATACACGAGATTGGTTGCAGGAGCCAGTATACAAGGGTGGTTGCAGGTACCAATACACAAGGGTAGTTGCAGGAGCCAGTTCACAAGGATGTCCGCAAGAGCCACTACACAGGGTGGATGCAGGAACCAGTTTACAAGGGTGGTTGCAGGAGCCGGTACATAAGCATGGCTGCAGGAACCAGTACACAAGGGTTGTTGCAGGAGCCACTACAAGAGGGTGGTTTTAGGAGCCAGTATACAAGGGTGGTTGCAAGAACCATTGTACAAGGGTGGTTGCAGGAACCAGTACACGAGGATGGATGCAGGAGCCAGTGCATAAGAATTGTTGCAAGAGTCCTTTGCACAAGAATGGTTGCAGGTACCAGTACACAAGGATGGTTGCAGGAACCAATGCACAAGGGTGGTTCCAGGGACCAGTACACAAGGGTGGTTGCAAGAGCCAATACATAAAATGACTGCAGAAACCAGTACACAAGGTTGGTTTTAGGAACCATACACGAGGGTGGTTGCAGGAGCCAGTACACAAGGATGGTTTTAGAAGGAAGAACACAAGGGTGCTTACAGGAGCCAGTACATAAGGATGGCTGCAGGAACCAGTACACAAGGGTAGTTGCAGGAGCCAGTATACAAGGGTGGATGCAGGAACCAGTACACGAGGGTGGTTGCAGGGGCCAGTACACAAGGATGGTTGCAGGAACCAATACACGAGGGTGGTTGCGGGAGCCAGTATACAAGGGTGGTTGCAAGTAGCAATACACAGGGGTGGTTGCAGGAGTTACACAAGGATGGCTGCAGGAGCCAGTACACAAGGGTGGTTTTTGGAGCCAGTTTACAAGGATGGTTGCAGGAGCCAATACATAAGGACGGCTACAGGAACCAGTACACAAAGGTTGTTGCAGGAACCAATACACGAGGGTAATTACAGGAGCCAGTATACAAGGATGGTTGCAGGAACCAATACACGATGGTGGTTGCAGAAGCTAGTATCCAAGGTTGGATGCAAGTACCAATACTCAAGGGTGGTTGCAGGAACTAGTACACAATGATGGCTGCAAGAGCCAGTACACAAGGGTGGTTTTAGGAACCAGTTTACACGGATGGTTACAGGAGCCAGGACACAATGGTTGCAGGTATCATTACACAAGGGTGGTTGCAAGAGTCAGTACATAAGATGGTTGCAGGAACCAGTACACAAGTGTGGTTGTAGGAACCAGTATACTAGGGTGGTTGCAGGAAATAATACACAAGGATGGCTGCAGGAGCCAGTAAACAAGGGTGGTTTTAGGAGCCAGTTTACAAAGGTGGTTGCAGGAGCCAGTACACAAGGACGGCTGCAGGAACCAGTACACATGGGTAGTTGCAGGAATCAATACACGAGGGTGGTTGTAGGAGCCAGTATACAAGGGTTGTTGCAGGAACCAATACACAAGGGTGGTTGCAAGAACCAGTACTCGAGATTGGTTGCAGGAGCCAGTACATAAGGATTTTTGCAAAAGTCTTTACATAAGCATGGTTGTAGGAACCAGTACACAAGGATGGTTGTAGGAACCAATACATAAGGGTGGTTGCAGGAATCAGTACACAAGGGTGGTTCCAGGAACTACTGCACATAAGGATGGCTGCAGGAACCAGTGCACAAGAGTGTTTTCAGGAACCAATACACGAGGGTGGTTGCAGGAGCCAGCAAACAAGGGTGGTTTCAGGAACCAATGCACAGGGGTGGTTGCAGGAACCAGTACACGAGGGTGGCTTCAGGAGCCAGTGCAGAAGGGTGGTTACAGGAGCTAGTACACAAAGGTGGTTTTAGGAGCCAGTATACAAGGTGGTTGCAGGAAACAGTACACAAGGGTGGTGGCAGGAACCAGTACACAAGGGTGGTTGCAAAAGCTAGTACATAAGGATTGTTGCAAAAATCCTATACATAAGAATAGTTTCAGGAACCAGTACACAAGGATGGTTGCAGGAATCAATACATAAGGGTGGTTGTAGGAGCCAGTACATAAAATGGCTGCAGGAACCAGTAAACAAGGTTGGTTTCAGGAACCATACACGAGAGTGGTTGCAGGAGCCAGTATACAAGGGTGGCTCTGGGGACCTGTACACAAGGGTGGTTGCAGGAACCAGTACACGAGGGTGGCTGTAGGATCCAGTACACAAGGATGGCTGCAGAAGCCAATACCCAAGGGTGGTTTTAGAAGCCAGTACACAAGGATGGTTGCAGGAGACAGTACATAAGGATGGCTGCAGGAACCAGTACACAAGGGTGGTTGCATGAACAAATACAAGAGGATAGATGCAGGGGCCAGTTTATAAGTGTGGTTGCAGGAGCCAATACACAAAGGTGGTTGCAGGAACCAGTACATAAGATGGTTGCAGGAACCAGTACGCAAGGGTGGTTGCAGGAACCAATACACGAGGTTGGTTGCAGGAGCCAGTATACAAGGGTGGCTGCAGGTACCAATACACAAGGGTGGTTGCAGGGGCCAGTTCACAAGGATGGCCGCAGGAGCCAGTACACAAGGGTGGATGCAGGAGCCAGTTTACAAGGGTGGTTGCAGGAGCCAGTACATAAGGATGCAGGAACCAGTACACAAGGGTTTTTGCAGGAACCAATACACGAGGGTGGTTGCAGCAGCCAGTATACAAGGATGGTTGCAGAAACCAATGCACAAGGGTGGTTGCAGGAACCAGTACACAAGGATGAATGCAGGAGCTAGTACATAAGGATTGTTGCAAGAGTCCTTTGAACAAGAATGATTGCATTTACCAGTACACAAGGATGGTTGCAGGAACCAATACATAAGGGTGGTTTCAGGAACATATACACAAGGGTGGTTCCAGGAATCAGTACCCAAGGGTGGTAGCAGGAGCCAGTACATAAAATGACTGCAGAAATCAGTACACAAGGTTGGTTTCAAGAACCATACACGAGGGTGGTTGCAGGAGCCAGTATACGAGAGTGGTTGCGGGAACCAATACATGAGGGTGGTTGCAGGAGCAAGTACACAAGGGTGGTTGGAGCCAGGACATAAGGATGGCTGCAGGAACTAGTACACAAGGGTGGTTGCAGGAGCCAATATGCAAGGGTAGTTGCAGGAGCCAGTACACGAGGGTGGTTGCAGGAGCCAGTACACAAGGATGATTGCAGGAGCCAGGACATAAGGGTGGTTGCAGGAGTCAGTATATAAGATGGTTGCAGGAACCAGTGCATAAGGGTGGTTGCAGGAACCAATACACGAGGGTGGTTGCAGGAGCCAATATACAAGGGTGGTTGCAGGTATCAATACACAAGGTTGGTTGCAGAAGCTAGTATACAAGGATGGCTGCGGGAGCCAGTAAACAATGGTGGTTGCAGGAGCCAGTTTACAAGGGTGGTTGTAGGAGCCAGTGCGTAAGGACGGTTGCAGGAACCAGTACACAAGGCTTGTTGCAGAAACCAATACACGAGGGTAGTTGCAGGAGCCAGTACACAAGGGTGGCTGCAGGAACCAATACACGAGAGTGGTTGCAGGAGCCAGTATACAAGAATGGTTGCAGGAGCTAGTTCACAAGGATGGCTGCAGGAACCAGTACATAAGGGTGGTTTTAGGAGCCAGTTTACATGGGTGGTTGCAGGAGCCAGTACATAAGGACGGCTTCAGGAACGAGTACACAAGCGTTGTTGCAGGAACCAATATACGAGGGTGGTTGCAGGAACCAGTATACAGAGGTGGTTGCGGGAACCAATACACGAGGGTGGTTGCAGGAGCCAGTATACAAGGGTGGTTGCAGGTACCAATACACAAGGGTGGTTGCAGGTACTAATACACAAGGGTGGTTGCAGGAGCTAGTACACAAGGATAGCTACAGGAGCCAGTACACAAGGGTTGTTTTAGGAGCCAGTCTACAAGGTGGTTTCAGGAGCCAGTACATAAGAACGGCTGCAGGAACCAGTACTTAAGGGTTATTGCATGAACCAATACACGAGGGTGGTTGCAGGAGCCAGTATACACGGGTGGTTGCAGGAACCATAATACAAGGGTGGTTGCAGGAACCAGTACTCGAGGGTGGTTGCAGGAGCCAGTACATAAGGATTGTTGCAAAAGGCCTTTACATGAGCATGGTTGCAGGAACCAGTACACAAGGATGGTTGCAGGAACCAATACATAAGGGTGGTTGCAGGAATCAATACAC
>JAYMFT010387511.1:0-19976 GCA_038088735.1 Panulirus argus | reverse complement strand
TTTTTCTTCGTCTGTTTCCTGGCGCTACCTCGCTGATGCGGGAAACAGCGATCAAGTATAATAAATAAATAAATAAAATGTAGGGGCTCCACATATGCAGGTCCTGAAGCCCAAAAGTAATATGAAGTAAAGTAAGGCAATGCCCTCTAAATCAATTACTGGTACCGTTGTCAGCTTCTTTCTTATAATCTGATTTTTTTATTTTTTCATGAAATCTTTTTTAATAGTTCTACAATAACTCCTCCAGAAACTCTTATACAGATAAAATATGTTTGGGAAGGCTGGCTGCCAACTTTCCTGCTAGCTGGTAGCCCACCACTATTGCCTTTGTTCATTTGTCTTATTTCTTTGTTGGTCATTTTCAAACCCTTAGCTCCTCAGGTTTCCTTTCCAACCTTGTGATTCTGAGTTTTTAAAGTATTTTTTTTAAATGTATTCAATTTTACAATTTCAATAAAACTCATGAAAACTGAGGAAAAATTACTAGAATTGCAATACCTTCACCAAGGAAATGTGAAGAAGTTCTGTAGATGTTTCATCGTAATGTGTTAAAAAGTGCAAGAATAAGGCTAGAGTGTCAAATGAGATACCAATGCGCATCCTCTGTTTATTTTACATACACTGAAAATCTCTTCCCAACTATCATTTTGTTTCACTAAATAATAAATCTTATCATGTTATACATGACAAGACATTCACTGACACTTTTCTCTTAAAAGCAAAATCACAAAACTTCTAAAATTACCAGCTGCACCAGTCAGACTTATTGTTATCAAAGTCACACAAGCACTCATAAAAGTGCCTTCACTTCTATAAACATCTTTTCCTGTGTTACTTGGTCAACTCTAAGTGCTCAAAGAGCCAGTGTTCATAAATTCATTCTCAACACAATCTGCAGACATATCATCAAATAATTTAGAAGCGTCACATGCCTGGTACTCAAAATGTAGCTTAATGCCACCAAAATTCCTTCCTGCAAAAGTCCGTGCTCTCATTTGGTTGGTAGAAGGATGACTGACAGCAGACATAAATCATCATGCTCTTCCATCTTGTCAACCATCAATATTTAGCAGACATCCATGAAACAGAGGGACAAAACTCAATGCACAAATCTATCTATGTCTAGAGAAGTAACTCTGCTCTCATAAATAACAGTCTAGAGAAGTTAAAGAGTTAGCATACTGTACACATGACCACTGAGGGTTTTTTCCATACTTTAGACCTGATTCAGCCCATTAACAGCACATAACCCCTGTATACCATACCACTCCAATCTACTTGATCCTGTACACACCTCACAACCTCCTACATATTCAGGCCTGGATCACACATACCATTTTTAAACTCTTCTTCCACCTCCTCCTCAGTTTTCCCCTTCTCCCTATTCCAACTTCAGACATGTTTATCCTTTTAGCCAGCCTCTCCTCAATTCATCCTATTCAAACATCCAAACCATTTCATCACAACGTCTCCAGCTCCCTCATGTATGCTTTGCTTACTACCTCACACCTCTCTTACTCTATCATTCTTTATTCAATTACCCCCCACACTAAATATTGACCTTAAACATTTCATTCACAACTGATCCACCCTCTTCCCTGGAGTGCAAAGAGAGGGAAAGAAGATAATGAGAATACAAATATCATACAGCCAAATAAAGTGCCATAATTTGGCTTCCTATATGTAGGTGTAACAAATCAATAATATGAAATGTTGCTAAAAATCAAATGTTGGAAAAATCTTATAACAATATGAAAAAGCTCTAAAAATATTAATAATAAAGATAAGCTCACTAATATATGAAAAGATCAAGTATTATGCCAGTAAAGACTCTTTCGAGCATTATGTTGCATGCAGTCACTCTAAAATGCAATCAAACACCAACCTGCTGGGCTAATTCTCGAGTGGGTGCAAGTATAAGGGCCTGTGTCTCATTGGACTTGACATCAATCCTCTGAAGGATGGAGATGGAAAATGTAGCAGTTTTTCCAGTTCCAGACTGAGCCTGGGCAATACAATCGTGACCCCTGATACACGGCAAGATGGCACGCTGCTGAATAGCAGAAGGCTTCTCAAAACCGTATGCATAGATACCTCTTAATAGAGATTCATTTAGGTTCATGTCATCGAAACTTGTGGCCACCTGCAAAAGTATATACAAGAAATTAGCAAGCAATTAAAAAAAAAAAGCTTTCAATTACATGGGAACAATTTAAACACAGTTTAACAAATAATTTAATGATATAAAATAACAAGAAGTAGCAATTCATCTCATTGCAAAGTGTGTACATTATAAACTTTGTCTCAACTTTTTAAAGTGAAATGTATACAATGATACATCTCATTCACCAGAATGGTTTGCAATTTGAATGAAAATATAAAACAATGTATAAAACAATATAAATTTTCATATAGATGTACAGGATCCTTCAGATGAGGTTACCCCCTTACTCTTCTCTCCTCGAAGGTGGACGAATTGAAGCCCTCAGCCTCTCACAGTAGCTCTATTCTTTTAATTCAACAACTATCTTATTTGTTTTTCTCTACACATCCTCAATCAGTTCTTTATGCTTCTTTGGGTCGTGCGACCATATGTGAAAGAAAGGAACAATTCAGTTTTTGTCTAATACATTTCACAAACAGCTTTTCAAACATTTCTTTATCCAAACCTACAAATGCAATTCTATCATTCATCTGGAGCCAGTATGCCTCTTTCAGTTCTAATGATGTGCAATTCTAGTGACCATTAGGTCTCTCATTTGCACAGTCCTGCAGTTTCTTTCCCTGCTTGGTAATAACAATCCCTTGGCTTTCTTTCACTGTGTCCCTTCTTTATTATCTTGCCTCTACTTGCACTGTATTTTATCATCTATTTATCACACTAACTTTAGGATATATCTAGGTTCCTCAGTAAGCTGATGTAAATGTCTTCATTCCTAACCTCTCTCATAACCCTGGCTTCATTCGCAAACCTGTTAGGGAAGTCTAGTATGTCAGGCATATCATCTCAATACACTCCTGTTTTCAATTTCTATAGCTCATACCAAAGCCTCTATATTTTCTCTCATGGAAGATCTCCATGATGAATTGGTTCAGATTTTCTCAGCTTCTCTTCCTTCATTCTGCTGTACAGTATTCATGCCTCTCCTTTATAGGTTTAAAATCCTGCTAACCAATTCTTCTATATCTTCACTCTATAAGTACATGGTCATGCTTTAATACCTGTCTATGAATGCTGCTTTAAGTGTTTGTGTGTACACATGCATGTTCGAGTACTTAAGAAATAAAATTGTTCTCTTATCAGCTTTCTATAACTGTAACTTTAATGTACAATCACACAAGCCAAGAGATTTATATAGCACCATTTGCTCTGTTCTGGGTGACAGAAAGCCCAGAACAGTATTAGTGGATGCAAAATATCTGTAATTAAGATAAACATTATTAAGAGTTACAATAGAATACACTAAACTGATTTCTCTTTATAAAAGTAAGCATGGAACAATAACAAGGGTTGATCCAAAAATAAATGGTTAAACATTCTATCTATATCTCTGATGCCTGTTCCTCGGGAAGGCTCTCAAAAGGGCAGCCATGGCAAAAGAATTTTCAAAGCTGGTGAATTCCAGTGCAGTTTCTTAGCCTCTAGCAACTCGTCCTTAACAGGCCACTAGGAGTGGGCAACTCTTAGCACAGCGTTTCCAGAGAATCCTGCCTTATGTTCCTACCAACTACTTCTACCTCATAAATTAGGACAAAAATTAAATATCTGAGACCAATGCACCAAAGAATCTCATGAATTTTTACAAGATTCCAACATGATCTAGCAACTGTTTATCTGAAAGTGATGTCTTCAACACTTGGATATATATCCAGTAAATTATTAAAATTGCAAGCGATCATTTTTTATTCCTTTTTGTATCAAAGAAAAACCATTAAGTTTCCATTTGACAATGGGTAAAGAGACAAATGAAAAGTGAAAAAATACCTATACTCTAATGCCTGCAGAATGGCCCAGACTTCAAGTGTAACGGAGTCCTTGCTCTTTACACTCATAATGATCTAATTGTAAGGGAGCAGAAGAAAATCAGAAGAAACTGACTTAAAGAGGACACCATGCAGCCCAGTGCTACTAGCTTATGAGCATTTATCAAAAGCATCACATAAAGTTACAAACAAACTAAATCGAACATTGTTCAAAACAAATCACATAAAGTTAAGAACAAACTAAATCGAACATTGTTCAAAACAAAGGCATAGGCAAAACTGCAAGATTCAGTTCATATTTGAACAAAGCTGTCAAAAAATTAATCTAGTCAAAGAAGTAAACTGACAGATAAAATTATTGAAAAGCAGTATTCCCAATGCACATGGTTACTAAATGAAGTGTCATCAAACCCTTGTAGATCAACACCATTAAAATCAAAATGACAACAAAACTACTAATTTGGGAGAAAAACATTGAAAGTGCATATTCAAGCTAACAAAATCTGAAATTCAAAATCACACAAATTACTCTCTTAAAAATATTTTAGTAGAATGATAGTCTATCTGCACTGCTTACCTCAGTATAGGTGGACTCGATGACACCATCGACATCCATGCCGGCAGGACCCTCATAATCCTTTGGTTCACTGCTACCTCCTCCACTATTCCCACCAGTTACCCATTCATCATCCCTATCCATGGAGTAGGAAAAAAATTAGACATAATCCAGGAAGTAAATTCTACAAAATAGTCTCAATTTCTTAAAAAAAAAAAAAAAAAAAAGTACTTTTCAAATCTAATACCTCTCTGACTTTAATTAATTTACATGTCATAAAACAGTGGCACACATGGTACCTTCTCTTAAACATTACAACTGCAAACAAAATTCACACTAAGTATCAAAGACCCAAATGCAACCACATTTATTTATCAAAAAATACTGCTAGATGGCTTATCTGCCATGAAAATGAAGCAGGCTCTACTGACTTAAACTAAGATAAGTGCAAAAGGAGAGGGATAACTGAACTAGTAAAATACATGGGAAAAGAAATGAAGCAAGGTAAGACAATATGGAAGAAACAAAAGATATGGTAATGTAACAATTTTTAAAAACATGCTACAGATTTTTATGGCTGGTTAGTTGGTTAGCTGAGCTTTAGGCCCAATGATGAAAGCCACAATCATTAACGCTATCAAATTAGACACAACCACCATTTAATCATGTTTGAAGACATTTTCTTTCAAGATATTTCTAATACTTTATGCATTCTCTATGCACTGACATGCATGAAGGAAGCAAGGTGTTGGCTGGTGGGCTATGCTCCTTCCCTTCTGCTGGATGTGTTCATTCTTCTCATGAGCCCCTTTCTTTTCAATGTTCAATGTACAAGTAGTCACTATGTATGCTGCCCAATGAAAAGGTGGTGACAAATGCACTCTTCATGTGAACAAAAAATCATCAATGAGAATTTGTGTTCTGCATGGACAAAGTACTTTACCAGAAAAAGATAAAAAAAAAAAAAAAAAAAAAAAAAAAAAAGTATAATTCTCAAAGTCTAATTCTACCTCTTCAAAGGGTTATGAATGATACTCCTCAAAAAAATATACATAGATACTTCTGCCCTATATCAATAATCTTCTCTCAAGACTTTAATACGACCTATCTTGTAACGAAGTATTTTGTAACAATGGTCTAAAATAAAAAAAATATCTAGCTGTATGTCTTTTCTTGCTATGTAGATTTGTCCATCAATTTTCCAATGAATATCATCTATAAACATAAATCTAAGGTCCTTTCAGTATAACACTTCTTAACAATATATACATTTCACCTAGGCAATAAAATATATCTCATATGTTTTAAACCTTAAACTACTATTACTTATGCCATACTCTGGAAAATTTCATCCACACAATACCTTAGATATGAAAAAGAAACATCTTTTACTAGTCTGACAAAGGATGCATGCATACGCATAATCACCCTTATAGAGGATAGCCAAGAAAAACCCATATAAAATCCACCTTGCAACAACTGGTCACCCACCTTTTGCTCCCACTGATATTTGAAATGCAATTAAGAGAGGCCCCAGGAATCAACTTCCACTTAAAACATGCCATCCAAACTGCAATTCCAGCAATTACAAATATCTTACAAAAACATCACGTTGACAAATTCATACAAAATTCAAAATCTAAAGATACAAAAGATAATGAGAGATTTACGAACTTTGGAAATGGAAGATATCAAAGCAATAAGACAATATATCAACAAATTAGAATGGTCACCTTTATATGAGATGGGGTGTACCAATATTTTTTAAGTGAAAATAAACCAGATGAGCAATAACAAGTGCAAGATCGAAAACATTCCATATGCTTTCCTTATGTCCAAATACAAAAAATAATATGGAAGAGAATAGGATCAAAAAGGTATCAACTGCATTAAGGAGAACTGCATTGTCTTACCAGCCTTCCTTATGTCCAAAGACAATAATAATAAGGAAGAGAATAGGATCAAAAAGATATCAATTGCATTACAGGAGAACTGCATCATTTTACCCACAAATACTAATTTATCAACAATTTCCATGTATCGTAAATTTTTTCATCTTGTACTTAAACTTTCGCTTTATTCATCTACATTTTCATCCAGCTACTTGGCCCTCCACATCAAGGAACAGCCTTATACTAAAGCACATCATATGAACTCAAATTCCTTCATGGGAGCCTCTTCATTCTGGTGTCCAAACCATATTCATCAAATCCATCTACAGTAAACTAACCAGAGAAAGCTTTATATACTCTATCGACACACTCCTGCCCCTCTTAATCAACTTTCAAGATACACGGGCAGTATTCTTTCTCACCTATCACTAGTAATATATAATATATAAAATTCTAAATAATAGTAGTCCATTTTCTTTCCCTATACAAGTATACACTTGCATTACCCCCAATATCATTAACTCCATTCTGAACCTACATTATGCATAAAATTTCTTTTCTTTTATCTGTTTTTCATACACACAAACTGAACAGTCAAGGTACAACCTTGGTATCACCTTAATTCAATACTATGAGCCTGTCTAGCCCCATTGGGAATGAGTTCCATCCTTTTATTTTTCTAATATTTCTTAATTCATTTGTACTATATATTTTGCTTTTATATTACTGTTTCTCCTGTTGCCAGTATTTTTTCAACCGAATACTAAAGTGCTATCATAGTGTCAAGAGTATAGTAGCTATACAGGAAACATGAGTAAGAAACATTATGACTATTCCTTTAGGCAACTACAAAGCAAGCAATCAAAGTGATAATAGGCAGCACTTCTAAAGCACTCAAATGAGTGTTATCCTAGCTATAAAAGCCACAAGTGCAAAAGTCAAAATAACCAAAATACATAAAAGAGATCATAATGTACAGTACAACATTTACAAATACCAAAACATGATAAATTAAGAATTACAAGTAAGAGGACTCTTGCTGCCACTGAAACAACACAGCTACTAGAACAAACAACTTCCACCAGCCATGTTAATCAGCAACTAACCTCATTTCTAACAATGAAGAGGAATTCTATTTTGTTTCCTATGTATATTCTTCAACCAGGTTGCACTGTTGTTGTTATTAGTTTTACTTTCAACATTGTCACTGTCATTGTCATTAATAATCTAAAGATAACAGTATTGATAAAAGTTTTAGTGACGCAATGTTAACAACTTACATGCACAGATGTTATGAAAAGATATATTACATATGTAAGTACAATGACTATATACAAATGGGATGCATTATGGGTTACTTTTCCTTTGGCAATGCATGCCTGGAGAGCAGACTGAGCCTTGAGGATAGATATTTATAGAGAAAGAGAGAGAGAGAGAGAGAGAGTTCCTTGTTGAGCCAAAATTTACCTCATTTTCAATTTAATCAAGCCATGCTTTCTTTCCTGCTTGGAATGGTGATAATGCAACTTTCGGGAGCATTGGGTTTTCATGGAATTATTAGTTCGTGTAACTCTCTTTAATTTTGTAAACTGTACATTTGTTGCTCAAGAATTAAGCATTCAGATATAAACAGTCATTGTACTGCTTACATAAAAAGACCAAAGAGTGTTTTATGAACATCTTAACATGAATCAAAGGTTTCTTTGAATACAACTTTGTTATAATTGCTAAAATTACCATACCATAAGGACCATTTTCAAAGGTTCTGTTCATTTCTATTACATACATCTTTATTTTGCCTTATTTACCCAAATTTTCCTACTTCGCTAGCCTGTAAATTGTTGGTAACATACTGTAGACTTGTAAACCTTCCTAACTCTGTGTGTCTACAAGTGTTTTACATAGAACAAATCTTTTGTCGATTTTCAGAAATATATAAATCAATGCTGCATCACTGGAAATTATATTTCTACCTTATGTTGACAGCATTAACATCAGTCTAACGTAAGTGTCATTATCATCATCATTACTAGGTGTGATAATTCAATAACAAGATGCACAGCACACAGGTTGGCACATACAATGATGTCTATGTCAGTGCTTTGCATCTGTACAATGGGCCAGAAAAGGCCTTAAGTACTACTTGATTGTAGTTCATTTTCCCTACTTTGGCTGCATAGCCCCATGGTTTAGGACCATGCTAAAGGAAACCTTAACATGTCTTTCAAGATGGCACTTCCTGCTTCATTATGTGTATAGTTTAAAGCAGCATCACAATCCTACACACTGACAGTGTGGAAATATGACTGGGATCATTCTCAAAACTAAAAAAAGGCAAAGCAGTGTAACAGCAATTGGATTAACTTTGAGAGAGTTTAGGATTCAAAACCAATGGCTTAGTTGTGCCTACAGCACAAACCTGGCTATAAATGGCCAGGAGGCCATACTGGACATCAGACTATCAGGAAATATGGACACCTGATAGAGAAATATCCATCAATCACTTCAGTAAAGTTTTGCCACAATTTGCATGTTAGTTTCAAAAAATTTTTTTTCCATATTTCAGTCAAATGATTAGATAATTTTGCCTTGAGGCAGCTTTATTTGAAGTTGGAGTGGCATAAAATGATGAAACTTGATAAAGAAACATTCACAGGTCACTTCTTCCAACTTCCCATTCAAATGACCAGGTGCTTTCAGAGAAAAAATATCAAAATATGAAAAGCTCAAAAAACAGTTTAAGGACAGATGACGATATCAGTTGCCAAGTGAAAACAGCTCATTATGTGGCATAAAAATTTATTATAAAACCATGCATAGGAGAAAAACTCAAAAGCACATTATAAGCTAAAGTGTTATGACACGGTTGTCAGCTAACTCCACCATCACTCGACTACAATACCTTCCTCCATCAATTCATGGCTCATGCAGCAGGTTGAAATCCATTATTCATGTTTTAATTAACAGAAGTAAGATTTGTGTGATAGCAACTGTGTGATGGAAGAGTAGGTACTCGAAAAAAGTGGAACCTGGGAATGTATTCCCATTTTATTGCTTGGAAGAAATGGAAGATTCCCTCTGCCAACTCTCTTCTTGAAAAGCAACCCACGCACAAAACTAGGGGTGTGTGTGTGAGACTATTATTTAAGTGTTACAGGGAAAGAGTTTTACACTCATTCTGCCCTGTATGTATGTAAACCACACATATCAAAACAATTATAACTACAAAAAGAAAAAATATAAAACAAATTACCTTGTATCCCCATCTCTGCAAGAAAGATAAATAATTCTTTAGAATCGAGTATATATTTGCAAGCACTTAAATTAATAATCTAAACTAAAAAAGAATCAATATTTTTTCTTATGTTTGCCCTATGCTATGGGCTAATTGCGGACTAAAATATTCACAGGTTCATATTTATGCTATTCACTGATCTAGTTAACATCAATACCAAGAAATTAATCTGACTGCCCCATACTGAGGTATCACCTAACATCACAAATTAAATTTAGTAATTTCTTTCAAGAAAAATTTCTCTATTCTAACTCATAATAAAACTATGACACTATAGAATGAACTCTTGTCTTGTTCTGTAAATATCTACATAGGGAAATTTATGTTCACAGCTGAAAACATTTTTTTATAATGTGCTTTACTATAATACCTTAACCATAATCTTACTACATTGAATACTTTCACCATAAGTCCAAAAGAATTATAGCCTTACTCAATACCATCATCTCTCCACAGCAATTCTAAATGATAAATCAGCAAACTGATCCCAAGATGCCTATTCCCGGTGGATGAAGAAAAATAAGGCTTAAAAAAAGTCTTTAAAAAGTTTAGCCTGTAATCTACATTAGCAACTTACAATTCTCAGTTTCCTCTTCAATGACCACTTATTATTCGTAAGATTGATTTTATGAAATATGAAAACCTAAAGAAAGTACTAATGAGCTCAAAAGGAAATCCTAGTGTGTTTTGTATATAATCTAAGGGCACTTCTAGTTCTCACAAGCTTATCAGTAAACATTGTTTGTTAGGTCACATCAGGACAATGCTACTTATCAATGTGAACCCATTAAGTTTTAATTGTATAACTGAGAACACTTGTAATGATGCACGCATAAAATCTAACCAACAAACTTTTCCTGTCATATGAACTGCCATTACCCAAAATGTTAATAAACTTCCAAAATATGTGAAAATTTTGCAGTAACTCCTTTGGTAACCTCATTAATGCACAGTATTCTCCTTTAGCCATTTATGATGGCAAATCTTTCAATATATCTCATTTCCTATTCCTCCCTCTCTAGTCCAATGATTTATACATGAGCTAAAGTTAAAATTCTTTTTAGTTAATATGAAATTAACATGGCTTAAAAATGCCTTACTCTGATGCATCACAAAGCAAAAAAAAAATAAGTGAAAAGGATGCCATTATGCCCAGAGAAATTTCCATATTACACAATGGCACGAAATAACTAATAGGTGGATTAATAACTTATACTAGTAATCACTAAGATGTCTGCATGAGATGACATAAGGTACCACTGTGAAGCAAAGAAAGGCAACTATGTGCACAGCTGGTTGTTATAATTCTTATGACAGATAATGCAAGATCCCAAAGGTACTTAAAATCATATCGATACACTGTCAAAAGTCGATCCTGCTGAGCATATATGCAAAGTTACGAGCACAAAATATGCCTGAACTACAGGACAACTAGTGAGCAAACTGCTAAATTTCAGATCATTTATTTTACAGTATGATGTCACCTTAACTATACATAGCGATGTCACTGAAAGACTGACAATAACACAGCAAAAACTCAACCACCCTAGCCAAAAAATATGAATCAGGATCAAGGAAAGATCATGTTACACAGCATGAGCTCTCCTAAAGTTTTCCCAGCTGACAAATTTACTAAATTCTAGCAAGATTCTGGTTAGAAAAGCTATCTCAAGGAACCTACAGGATATCCTTAAAGAAATTTTATCTGCCAAATTTCTAATTCTAAAGCAGCAAGATACAAGAGTACAAGGACAATACCTAAAACAAACAAACTGAAAACATGGGTGTTCAACCTTTCTGATATATGAGTCAAATCATTTTCTCTATACCTTTCAAGACTTCATTACAGATGTTTCTTTCCTTAATCTCCAATTTCTTTCTTATGTTATCATCTTATAAAACTAAAGAATAAAAATGGCACTGTCTGAATAATAAAAACTCTCGCAATCAAATCAGGATGGCATTGATTTTGTGCCTTCTTTCTACCTCTTCTGTTGAATGGCACCAAGCTGCATTGTTGCTCCTCTAATCAGTCTGGACACGCAAGATTATGGCCCAAAGTCTTATGTATCTTTTACAACCTAGAGGACCCAATACGCAGTAGATATAATGCTTAACACCTATTTGAGATTTTTTTCTGGTTTTGGTAACAGTGGAGTGTTCTTACATGTTAATGGCCTGTAGTGAATTCTGCTAATGAAAAATTACACTTTCTTCATGTCTTTTATACAAAAACTGCAAGGAAATTACCTTAAACTTTCAGGCATACCTATGTAAGGCATAAAACTTTTAATCTAGTCCTAGGTACCTGTACACCATGCATTCAGAATCTGCCCAAATACGTTTGAAGGAACTCACTGGAGCCATGTATAGATACTGTATCACCTACTACTCAAATAAGTTTGCAGTTACATCCACAACACACTCTCATCCAGATCATATGATGGGAGGATGTCATCTGCTCCCAACACTGCTTCAGTGTAAACATGATTATGTGAAGTTCATATGATGACAGACTTCTATCATATACGGACATAAGAAAATGTGAGGAGTGATTCTGAATATTACAGGAAAACCCAATCTCCAAGCAGAGCAGAGGAAAATGAAAGTGAACAATGATATAATAGGTCACTGAGTACATTGAAGCTTTAAAGCAGCAATGTGCCAAGACTTAAATGCCTTAGCATCATGCCAAGATTTAAACACTGTATCAGTACAAGTTACCCCTGAGGAAAATTAGCCAAGATCTTAATAGATTCAGGTGATTCTTTAAAATAAAACTTCAGTGTTTCACATTATCTATACCTATATTACCTTTACCTTCCTGCATAAATGTTATTCAATATCACAAAGTAAAAATTATGAAATAGTTCTAAGTATACACTGCTGAATGACACTGTTCATAAACATGTGCAAGATGATAATAGGCCCCCTTCAAACTCCACTTTTACCTCCTCAAGAGGTAAAGTGAAATGTTCAAAATTTTTTAGTTCCCTTGCACCACTTTATTTGATAATCAACTGACATACGAAGAAATTTGCTGCAGCTAATGATTTCTACGTATTAACTCTGATATACGAAGACGATTTTTAAACTTAACGAAAATGCAAACAGGATTTATCAATATTCACTTGATATTTATTTCAGTCCTGCTGGGTTCATTGCATCTTGGAAAAAAAAGGTCTTGAACTTTCAACCAAAAGATATAATCTCAAGGCTACTGAAAACTCTTCATACACAAGGTCATTCAATTAATTTACGAATTGTAAAAAATAAGCGAGGAGGGTTTTGAAGTACAGATACCGAGAAAGTACATGCCTAAAAATGCCAAACCAACAAACAATAACTAGTCCCAACTATAATGCACCCCAGCATCCCCCTCAACATAATTCAATGGGGTGTTAAGCCCTGACTCCCCTTAAAAAAAAAAAAAAAAAAAAAAAAAAAATTTTTTTTTTTTACTGACAATGCTTGTACATAAAAACATAAGCTCCAAATTATGCTATATGCCCTTCTCAATCATTTTTTTCTGAATGGCAGGTATCCATTCTTTTGTTTATTCAAAATTTCATATTATTTTTTTGGGTGTCTGTAAACCAAATTAAACTTGTCCGAACAACAGAACTTTCAAAACAAAACTTTCCCTTGCACCCAAAATTTACTTAGTTATATGATATTTCACAACATGATTGCTACTGTCACATGACAAAATGAAGTTGCAGGAAAGTCTATCTATCAAGTATGTCTTCTGTGTTCGATGGAAGTGTTTTGCTGCCTGTGGAAGGAACTGCATGCACAAACCAAAATTCTTGTAAGAACAACAATCACACATTTTAGAAATGTCTTTGAAAGTTACTAGTTTGTCTTATGGTTGTGATGACAGTGCTTGGGAGGTTTATTTGCAATGTACATTTGCTACTTTCCCCCAGATGTAACCACTTCCAGAGAATAAAACAAGCCCACTCCACAAAAACAAATCTCCATATGAATAATTTTCATATACCATAACATCAAAAAAGAGTAAATTTCCACTGCTAGGAAATGTTAGATGAGGTTCTCCTAAGCTTTGTTATCTTTACAAGTATATCACCAACTATAATATTAACCTTGGTGGAAGTTTTCCAAAACAATTCCATACGGCTATCTCGTTTGAATGATGACGTAAACTGTTAGTGGAATATCTAAAGAATTCAATAACAGTTCCAGAGCATGATTTAGTCCATTACATTGAAAGATGCTAAATATGGAAAATATGTGAGGGTTAACTAGCAGGGTGTAAACATACGTAATACACTCAAAATACAACCATGAAATAACAGAACCTTTAAAATCCTCACTTAAAATTCAACTTGTAAACAAAACAAAAATATACCAAAACAGTAAAAATATACCAACACTGTAGTTATCTGCAAAGGATCATCTGGGAGCTCACCATGTTGTTTCTTGATATCCAGCACCAAGCTACCAGTGCATTTTCACGAGACTATATCCACCATGTCTTTTGCTACAATACTGAACACCAAGATAAATCTCGACTGCTAGAGAAGTTAGGTGAGATTTCCACAGGTTACGTAGATTTTTTTCAACAGTATCATCTATCTTACATTAACAAACCCCTAAATTTCCATATATACTTCTAATGCCTTACTTATCATTTAGAACAGACTATGGGAGAAATCAGTTCTCTACAGGCATTTCGGTGATCACAAAGAAGTATACCTACATTGCATCTGAAACATACATAGCCATTTCCCGAAGCTAGGTTTGTTATGGAGCTACAACATTGATACCATTCCATTTTCTCTCATCTTCATTAGCCCCCATTTTCGTCTTAGTATTGTAGTATACAAACAATGGTACGAGTCCAGTTAAGCTCCAAGTCACTATCTTTAGATACCGTGTGACCCAGTTCCAAAGTGGTAGCGTAGCGTTTCTTATATTTTACGTCCAAGCAAGGAAGATCGGGGAAGATGGGTTAAAATATGCAAAAGTACGTGAAACACCTGTAAAAAATGAAACCCATGGAGGCTTCCCATTCTCCTCTTCAGGCAACCAAGATAATTTGAATTTTCAGTAAGCTTGTCAATATTTTTCCAGGCCTCCCTAAATAAAGAAGAAAGAGGACTCATCAAAGATCGTTAGTAGAAGTGCAAATACAGATGGTGATATAA
Organism: Panulirus argus; assembly: GCA_038088735.1. Classification (NCBI taxonomy): domain Eukaryota; kingdom Metazoa; phylum Arthropoda; class Malacostraca; order Decapoda; family Palinuridae; genus Panulirus; species Panulirus argus. Next base: position 5,078 of record JAYMFT010387511.1, on the reverse strand, counting down.
AGATGCTTATAATAGTATGGTAAACAGTTCATTTTCATTAATTTTTCAAGTAATGTTAAACACATGCTTCGACCCTTTTCAAGATTTCTCAAATCGTCATTACAAGTGTGTTAGATCGTCAAAACCAACTTAAATCATTTTTACTTATTTCTACTCACTGAAAAGATAAAAAATATGGCAGCATTTTGCTCTCCTTACTTTAAGGATTCCATCGGGAGATAGTGCCAAATGCACATCACAATGCCATTTCATACCACTAAAACCTATAACACCATAACCTTTTAGCTAAAATGATAGAATTAATATACCTACATTAAATTTGTCTGCTGGTAAATACTGCAGGATGTTGCGAACCCTTAGAGAGTCTTAATGAACTGTAAAGTGTGACACATCAGAGTGGAAACAATTGTAAATATGGATAAAAAAATATAAAAAAGTAAATTTCATAAGTCAACTAGGGTTCTTACGGTATTCTGAGAGTCTTCTAAACCTACCGAATCCCTATGTTTCTTTGTATTCCTGTAAATGAGTTAAGTCTGGCATCTAAAGATAACACATTACACCAACTGCCAATGAATGTTAAACAAACACCGAGCAGCCATTCTGATCACTAATAACTCCCTCACACGTAACCATTCCAGTTGCACACCACAGACTCTGTAGGCATCCCAAAACATAAAGGCTGCTTAAATACAAAAATGAAAAGAAATACACGTGGAATATATTAAACATGAAATGCACCTGTGTGGTACGGGTACGTATAGCGTAATACCCGAAATAATAATTATGGCAGCATTTCACTTTTCTGCATACATTTTGAAAATCAAATGCAAGAGCAATCATGCTGCATGCACTTCACAATATCATTTTTGATTCTTTAGAATTGAAATGGAGGGCATCAAACAAAATCATAAAACAAAGTAATAAATAGCTAATGAAGCAAATTTCTTCAGTCATCTGCATTCCTTGTAGTAATACATGTGTATTCTGCAAACCCTTCTGCAATCCTCTTACATTCCTTTTTCTGCGCATGAGCTATATTTCTATGCAACACAATACTGGTTTATCTCTAACTTGTATATCTCTGCTATTGGGAAAGTTTAGAGGAGGTTTTAACTGAGCTTGTTGATTTCTTACAAGTCTTTCATCTTAGGTTAATTAACCCCAAATTTTCCCAGATCACCACATACCATTAACACCTTATTCAATACCGAAGTATACGATATAAAGGTTTAATAATACTCCAACACTCTTACTCTATTCTGTAAAGCTATACTACCACTGCATAAAAAAATCACATCATACAAAACTAATAGCTTTGAAAAAATAAAGCAAAAACTCTGGGTTTTATATACTCTCCGCAATAAATCCTACAATTTCATAAGAAATTATATCCGATTCCAGGCTCTAACGACTCGTGATGGGCTTAAAACTTACACTCTGAATTTTAGGAAACCCCTCTTTACTCATCAGAACAGAGTTGTACATTCGTTAAAGCACAACAACTGTAGGAACGATTATAACCCTGACAAGAAGAGCCACAAAGTTGAGACTTACCAGTGGAAGAAACAGTTTGACATTTTCTCTCCACTGCATAAGCACAAGTCCGTAAAAATATTACTTTGTAGTCCACAGACGTGCATTTACTTTTGGGTTGAAAGGATTAAAGCTTAAGCAGGCAGATGAGTTCTACAGATAGAAATAGTACAGAACAAACTACGTTCATCAATATAATGAACGAAATAGTAGGGAACAAACTATGTTCAATATAATGAATGATATAGTATAAAAAAAGCTTATGTTCATCAATATAATGAACATTTTCTTAAACTACACTTACGAAGTTTCGTCCACTAACTCTCCGCAAGTGTCCCTGTACAACTTTACAGTACTTAAGGCAGTAAAATACCCTGCTTATAACAGCCTATACAGTTTTAGAAAGCAATTTGTAACCATGTTCGAGAAAATCTACGAGCAAATTCTACTCTTACGCCTTACTCGCCCAAATCTAGTTTAATATAAATTTCAGAATGAAAGACCAATCAACCAACGTATAAAGTTTAGATTTTGGGAGAACTAGTAAAAAACGAGATTATTAAACATATCTAACAAAGAAGTCTACGTTCATATCATTTCAAAATGGATTATTCTTTAATGTCATACAATAAAGGGTTTTTCCTACTCTAAGGCTGCAACAAAACTCTTAGAGGGGAACGAGAAATATTTAATTCATGGCCACAAAAACGTCTCCCACAATGATGAACTGAATTCTACAGGAGGAAAATAAATTTTTCCCGAAACGCACGTTCATCGTGTCAAAAGCTCTTTTCATTTCCCCCTTTTTTGGTATCATACAATACCCCCAGAGGGACGGGGATCTCGAGAGAGACAGTCTCTCTCCCACTGCAGAATTCTGATCCTCGACTGATAATATTGCATAACGGGGCAAGTGCATGTCCGAGGGAGTGCACGAGTGCAAAACCATCTACGCCAATGGTCCCCCTCCTTTAAATACCCCTTCTCTCCCTGAAATACCCGAGAAACCTGTTGGGACCCGTACACCTGGGGAGATTAAAACCTGTCATGCAATTGTGTTTGGGAGACCCGGGGCTCCAAAAAAAAAAAAGATACATAAACCCTCCCTCCACGCCAATGTCACTTTGTCCCCCATTTTGACGCTTCCCAACGACCCTGGCGGCCCCGAATGGCCCAAGGGTTGGTTAAACCAGCCCTCGTTTGCTAGTTAGTGTGGCTGGCGGCGATTAAACGCGCCGGGGCGATGGGGAACCACCAACAGCCGGCAATAAATATGCGGCCCAGCTGATCGCTAAGTCTGACCCACTGGCCGCCATTACGGGGTCCCAGCCACCACGTCTGACCGGGATTAATCGCCCCTTTTCCTAGCAATTCCCGCCTCGGATTGCCTATTATGCCTGTCGCCGACGCTCGTCGCCTCCAGGACTCCTCTCTAATCCCGCGAAAGGGCCACCACCCTGTGGGGAAAACACGGAAAGCACTTACTTCTGGTGGTCGTATTTGTCAGACATCTTGACTGTCACAGTAAGTCCTTTCAAAGGACCATGCATGTGTGAACCACATGAGAGTATTCCTACGCCGACCCGATTTGCATAATTTGGGCTCTGGTATCTAGCACAAGACGCAAAAGATAATTCCATATACCTAAATGACCTTAGAATACACCATAGGCCTGGGATTTTGCTGGAAAATGCCTTTATCTTTGGGACTAGTTTCTATATTGCAACCCATCATGGCGGATGATGTCGTCATTGCAGAAGCCGCAGACGCGGGCCATTCAAACTATGTAAATTAAAGACATTCTTTTCCATCTATAGAATGATATATCCCTTCTATCCATGTGCTTGCAAATACCGAATTAATCACTAAGTGTCAGCGACACACTCATGCTCAATGGGATTTCAAATAAAAGCTATTCACCTTAAGCTGACAGTAATTATCATAATTTATAATTATCACAATAAAATGGTAGAAATCTAGTATAAAAGATGTAATTTCCTTTTGGTTTCATGCTGTCATAATCGTGTCCACAGAATATAAAAACATGACCAGAATATTATGATGAATATTGAACATTTGCATACAATGCAGGCCCTACCTTAAATTCTACCTAAATCTGCCAAATTTAAGTATAAATTAGCATTAAATGTTATAATTAGGAGACATAGTAGAAGTAATAAGAAGAAAAATGTGAAAGCAAAGAATAAGAGAAGAAAAGAAATGTCATGATCGACATTTTGATTGCTTTTCCGTGTCCCTTGTCCAGCTTAAGACAGAGGAGGCAATTACACTAATAATCAAGACTAATTTAATTTCCCTTATCGTCTAGAAGGAAGGAAATCCAATGAATATGAGTTATAGGTCGAAAATTAACATCTGAGCCATGCGATATACCGAGTGAAATTCAAAAGTTGGCACCCATTCTCACACCCTGCCGTGGCCTTGTCACTTGGTCTCACTGAGGAAAGTCTCCAAACAGTACAAAACATTTAACTTTAGTACAATGTAATGAGGTAATATGGGGCTCCAAGTGTTACAGGATGTTACATTTAAGTACACTGCAACGAGTTATGCTACGAGAAGGATCAGAAATTTGTGCTAAAACCCAAGAACTGTTTGAATAAATGTCCCCGTCTGTGCTACTGTGCAGTGCCGAGGTTAGATGTAGAATCATTTACTGAATCACTGTGAAAATCTATTCGCAGAAGAATCAAATTCTAAGATCATTTCAAAGCTACTGGACTGACTGGATAGGATAACTATCTTAATACAAGATAAATAAAATAGACTTTCTTGCGGACAGAAAGCCATTTACTGCCCATAGATAATATAAATGCTAAGATCTAATAAAAGTATACTTTGTGGAGGAAAAAAATTTACTATAAACCACTGACAGATTTATTGTCTTCGTTATATAAATACAGACACAATACATTCTTTTCTCCTAATATAACAAAGAACTTTTCCTGCTATCAAAACTACACCAAGAAATACACTGAGACAAAACTGGGTACATTGTGTCTTAAGAAAAGAGGTCTGGAAAATCAAAGAAAATTAAGTTTATTATAGACCAATAGAATGTAAAGTATGACTAAATAATAATAGTAGCTAATAATAGTAAAAAAAGTAATAACAGCTTATGACTAAATAATAATAGTAGCTAATAATAGTAAAAGAAGTAACAGCAGCTAAAAAATACGTCAAAAAAAAAACTATTGGGAAATAAGAAAAAGATATACACTGAAATAAGACAGAGAACAGAGCGTAAAATATTATGAAAACATGCAAGATCCAGCTCAACCTGGCCCACAATTCTAGCTGAACAATAAGGGCAAAAATGCAGATAAATGGAGACTCAAGATAAAGAAAGGGCATGGAATAGGCAGAAAAATGTGAAAGAAATGAGAATATAAACGAATGGGAGATGATAATAAGGCAAAAACAATAGTTCCCCCAAGTGCAATATGTTATTCAGGAGAGAGAGAGAGAGAGAGAGAGAGAGAGAGAGAGAGAGAGAGAGAGAGAGAGAGAGAGAGAGAGAG